>PVHT020000254.1:5590646-5726906 GCA_004024745.2 Catagonus wagneri | reverse complement strand
GGATTCGTTAACCACTGCACCACGACGGGAACTCCAGAGACTTTATTTTGTTCATTGCTATTTTCAGCATTTGAAACTCTCCAGCACAAAGCAAGCTCTCAATTTTGTTGATATGCTTCGGACTTTGTCAATATATGCCTATCTTATTATACAGTATCTAGTCTAAAGAACCCAGGCCCATAAGAATTTTTATTTCAATATCAATATGGAAGGAGGAAAGTGAAGCCACCTTGCTGTTTATCTCTAAGACAGTGAATGGATAAAATGTAGTAGAGGCTCATTATTGATACAAAATGAATCAGTTTAGATTTTCACATAGTTACATGGGTATATACTAAAAATAATTCTGAGTCAAGACAATGTTTAAATCAACATATATTATACATATATATAATAATTCCATTTATGCACATTGAAAAGATACACAAACCAACAATTCACTTTGTTAGTATTCATCTAATCAGAACAGTATACTTCATACAGATTAAAATGGTTATTTATGGCAGTAAGGGGAGCTGAGAGAGTTATATGGTAAAAATGAAGAGATAAAGAATGAATAAATGAACAGCGTTTGTGCCCATGGTGATAATGTGCTTTGAGCACTGAGATGCCATTCAATGATAGAATGTTGCCCTTGTGCTTTGAACTCTGGGAACCTTGAACTCCATAAAAAATGACTTAACAAACTCCCAGGCAGAGGTCACAAATTGCCCCCTGAACCTCTGCTCCCTCTGTTTATTTGCCTCTGAGATATTCCATTACTTTGTGATCCTTAGGGATCCATTCCTGTGATGCTGTGTCCTTGCCAAGCTAAGATAAATATCTCAGAGATCATTATTTTGCAACAATCCATTTTAGATAAAGCTGATGTGTGCTTTAGCAATTTTTTTGTGGCAAGGTCAATATCATTTAGCTTATATTTGTTTATTTATTGATTGATTTGTTCTGAGCCCAGGGAAGGCATAATTCCATCTGGCCTTGGGTATTGAATTCACCCTTTCATCCTTCTAAACTGGGAATCTGTGTGTCTCATGGAATACAAAGCTGAGCTGGATGTGTTCCTTTCTTTAAAAATAGCTGCATTCTGGGCATAGATTACTATGGGAACATTTTTGGACATTTCACATTCCTCTCCAGTGGGTACCATAAAGTCATGGCCCTGAAGGCTTGCCAAGAACAGCTATTGAGTATCCACTTTCCAACCCAGAGGTACTGTTCTTAGCATTTTTTGGCTTGATCTCTGTGTTTCGCTCACTGGTTGTCATAAAGTATTCTGAAGCTATTCTAAGCATACTCTGTTTTCACAGTACCCTTCCCTGAGCCTTAGGTGACATAAGCATGTCACCATAAGGCAGTGATAAGAGGTAAAACACAATTATTTTTAGTTTAGTTTTATTTGGTCTTTAAGCATATAAGACTTGGGTTAAGTTTAGGAGTTGTTTATATAATTTCTTCACTCAAAAACCTCCCTTTAATTTTTTAAAGAACAGAGTGAGGGCTCAATCCTCCAAAGACATTATGATACCAAAAAAAAAAAAGCCTTTATTTAAAGTTTCAGCTGCATAAGTTGGAGATTTCATTCATTTAGGCTAGTGGAAGGTAACAAGCTTTATCCTCAAATTGCTTTTATTGAAATAATGTATTTTTTAATTATCAAAGCTATTTAGCCTTATTAAAGGGAAATGTATGCTATCTAACATCTGTCTGTCTGTCTTTCTGTCTATCTACCTACCTATCTACCTACCTTTCTATCTATCTGTCTACCTATCTGGTTTGCTACTTGCTTGTATTTTCCATCTGCATATATTTTCATAGAATTATATGAAACTTTATAACCAGATTTTTAATAAATCATCTAGGATTTTTCTATCAGGATTATGGCCAGAATAACTTCTCCAACTACCATGTGTACCATACTCTCACCTCTTAACATCGTCTTCTGAGTTCATCCAAACAGTGTAAGATGTTTCCCATACAGCTCTGGGAAAACGGTTTTTCAGGGCTTTTTGTTGTTGTTATTGAGCATGGGCAGGGGATATTTACTGATGTGAAACTATCAGAATACAATTTTTTTATTGTTTTACCAAATAGAAGCTGTAGTCCTCAGGGCCTTGGAGGCCATGCGCTCTTATAATAAATTTAGAAATTTGAAGAAACTTCAAGGCACATGAAGAGGCTACACACGAAAACAGTGGTAGATTCCAACAGCTGTACCCAGAGCTCTAGCCACAAGACGAAATGCTGGAATATCCAGTATGGTAGTCTGGTTCTAATAAAACCAACAGATGTTTTTCTTACTGTCACCAAAGCTTTATCTCACTAAACAACTCTTCGACTATTACTTAATTTTTCATTTCAAAAAATATGTCCCTAATAGACTGAGGGATTAAAATCCATTTATTCCTTTTATCTTTATATCATTTTCTGCATTTCTGGATACCTAAGTTTAGAAAATAATGCTGATGAATGACATTACAGAAGCCTATGCTTCTATGAGCTCGCCAGTGATTGCAGTTGCTGTTAGTGTGTGGGATTTTGTTTGTTTGTTTGTTTTGGTTTGTTGGTTTTTGTTTTTTGGCACTCCCATGGCATGCAGAATTTCCTGGGCCAGGGATCAAACCCATACCAAAGCAGTAACCAGAGCTACAGCAGTGACAATGCTGAATCCTTAATCACTAGGCTCCCAGGAAACTCCTAGTGTATTTTTTTTTTTTTTGATCTTTTTAGGGCCACATCTGTGGCATATGGAAATTCCCAGGGTAGGGGTCAAATCAGCTGTAGATGCAAGCTTATACCGTAGCCATGGCAACGCCAGATCCTTAACCCACTGAGCAAGTCCTCATGGATACTGGTTGGATTCATTACCACTGAGCCACAACGAGAACTCTTTGTTTTGTTTTTTTATCTTTGCAATACATTGTGGTTGGTTACTGAGCCTTAAAACAAGTGGTAGGTGCAGTTTTTAATAGTCTCTACAGCTACCAAGTATAGCTGTACCACAGAACTCTAGATATACTTTCTTGTTCAATCAAAATAACAATGACCAGAGTGCTCTTCTTAAGGCAAGTGTTTCAACAAAAAGAAGAAACAAGTGATGCCTCGTAACTCATCTTCTCTGAACTGTTGTTCTCTGGTCTTCTGTAGTTAGAGATTTTCCTTTGACCTGTTCTGTTCTCTCTTGTACCACTTAGGCCCTACATCCTGACCACCCAGTCATTTCTAATTCCTTAGGCTTTGGTTTTCACATTGTTCATAGCATGGTTGTCAGTCATCTGTGTCCACTTAACTAAGTTTACCACAGTTCCACATCTCTAGTTATCTACTTCTTCACTGATTATTTCATGATAACTTCAAAAATGAGTTTTCCAACCCTAGACTCATACTTCCTCTAAAATTGCCTTGTTCTTAAGATTACTTTATATTCCTCTGCTATGTTGTGTATGACTTTTTCAGCATTGTTCTACCTCATCTTCCGATCTCTCCCGGCTTTTTTCTAACTACACAAAATAGTTTATTAACATAGGACAGAACAAAAATGACTAGCAAAACAAAAGTAAAATAAAATAGTTATTACTTTTATTTTTCAGATTTTTTTATTATAGTTGACTTACAATGTTCTGTCAATTTCTTCTGTATGGCAAAGTGACCCAGTTATTTGTATATATATTTCTATATATATGTATTTGTATATATATTTATATATACATTCTTTTTTCACATTATTTTAAAAATTACTCTTCTAGGTAGCACGTGAAATTCTTGAGGGCAAAGATCTACTTATTTTCTTAACATTTAGCACAATAAATATTTTTTGGGAATCCATCATTTTCTTTTTTTTTTGTCTTTTTAGAGTCACACCGGTGGCATATGGTAGTTACCAGGCCAGGGTTCGAATCAGAGTCATAGTTGCTTACCTGTACCACAGCCATAGCAACGTGGGATCCAAGCCACATCTGTGACCTACACCACAGCTCATGGCAATGCTGGATCCCTAACCCACTGAGCAAGGCCAGAGATTGAACTTGTGTCCTCATGGATGCTCGTCAAGATTCATTTCTGCTAAGAACGGGAACTCTGAATCCATCATTTCCATGTTTTTATCTCTGATGTATAATGATTAATACACAGGAAAACAATTCTAGTCTTTAAGCAACATGAATGAACCTAGAAATTATCATACTAAAGGAAATAGTTCAGAGAAAGACTAATATCATATGAGATCACTAATATGTAGACTCTAATATTCATTAGAGAAGGAATACAAAAGAATTTACAAATCAGAAATATTCTGAAAGGTTTTGAAACCAAATTTATTGTTACTAAAGGGGAAGTAGCTGGGATAAATTAGAGGATTGGGATTGACATATGCCCACTACTATATATAAAACGGATAGGTAACAAGGACCTCCTGCATAGCACAGGGTAACCTACTCCATACTGTGTAATAACCTATAACCTATATGGGAAAAGAATATGAAAAGGATATGTATATCCTTATATATATATACATATGTATGTATATATAAAACTGATTTACTTTGTTGTACACTTGAAATTAATACAAATTTGTAAGTCAGCTATTCTCCAATAAAGTTTATTAAAAAAATTATAGTCTTTAGGTTAATTTAGTAGAGATTCTTAATATTTTTAATTTCACAGTTTTTGAGAATCTGAAGAAAACAATGTTCTGTCTCCTTAGGAAAACAAGTGCACGTGCACTTGTACATGAAAGAACAATTCCTTACAGATGGTATGAGTGATCAGTTTTCATTCTGCAATCATTGGACCTAAATCTTTTGCTGAAGATAAATTAGGAATATGGAGAAAATATCAAGTCCGAGAGGATGCTCAACATTGAGTCATAGCGACATGTGACATGTTTTGGGAGAGGAAAATGAGGTGTCTATCACTCAAGGAGTTTAAGCACTCCCTGTGTTCTGTCCTTTAAGGTCTAACTGGAGTTTATAAGAGACTTCAGGTGTAATAACCATGAGACTAGTTTTATATGCTTATATTAATGAAAATAATCGCAAATGCTTATTAAGAATTTATAAGCCAGAAGCTCGGCTGAGTGCCTCACGTGGATTGCTACATTGAACACTCACAACACTAGATGCAAGAATAACTATTTTTCCTAGTGTGTGAGTGGAAAACCAGGATGGAAGAATTAAAATAACTTGCCAAGGTCACAGAGCCGAGAGGTTGCATGGCTTGAACCTATATTGTCTAATATCAGGTTTATCTTCATTAACAACAACTTTAAACTGAAGAAGAGGCTTGAAATAGTTGAATCTGCTAGTGGTAGATGGAAGACAGAGATACCTGGCCTTAGCACGCTTTGGCCAAGGAGATGTTAGAGTTGATTTCTTGTCAAATTTTGAACAGCTGTGAGGTGTTTAGACTTCTGAGCCCAGTATCAGTATATATAAATAACCCTAACTTGATCCCCTTTGATTTTATTTTTGGATGTCATAGCTTTGTCCTTTCTTTATTTTAGCTAAGCCTCTACTGCATGTTCCCTGAGTAGCAGAACGATCCATTTCAGGAGCATATTTTATGTGATGCTGACACCAGCTGCTCCATGCTTTAGGTTCCTGCCAGAGTGTAATTGGCATCCAGGAGCAGACAGGCTCCAAAGCAGCAAAAAGTGAATGTGTTTTACAGTAACTCTTTATCTCAGCATGAAAAAAAGCAATAAATTGTGAAAAGTCTGAGCAGCTATTCTCCAAACACACACATGAAAATTTATTATGCTAAAACATAGCTGATTGCCAAAAATGAAGATATAACATTTTTTATGCTGAATATTCAGAGCTTTTTATATCCATGCTGTGGGCAATTCATGATATTCAATCAGTATTCATTCAGTAGACATTTCTGAACACTTACTATATGTCACGTCATATTCTAGGAATACAGTAAACAAAGAGATAGAATTCATACTTTCATGGAGCTTATACTGTGGACACAAATATGTTTGAAAGAAGTGGAGAAGGTGTGGGAAAATCTATCTTTTTTCACTTTTAAGGTTCCATTCTCCTACGTTAAGAAATTATACTTCTGATGTCAATTTATTGAGAAAAACTGTGACAATAATTCCTTTGGGTTCAGAAATGTTTTATTTATATTTTCTCAGTCACAATTGCATGTATATGCATCAGAAATAGTCACACAAATATGAGATATACTGATTTTGTTTTAAGAAATTCACGGTTTCTAGTTGGCTTGGTTTTTCTCTTGAGCAAATTTCACAGGTCCGCATGGGTCCAAGACCACAAGTTGGGATGACCAGGGTAGGAGACCTCTGAAGATTCATTCCAGGTCTGAGGGTACTGTGCTATCTTAGGAAAATTGCTAGATAGTGGCTATTAGAAAGTGTTTTTGAAACACACAAGATCTCTTATTTGACTCATTTTTTACATACTAGAGTGTTTTAGACAATTCATCATATTTCCCTGAAACTTAAAATTATCAGGGTATGCTAGGGTTCCTGAAATTTATTTTTTCTTTGTTTAATTTTAGACAACTCTTTCCAAAATTCTCATAAATAATCCCTTTAATTTTCTTTTTTCTCACTTGAAAGAAATGCAATTGAAGTACTTTTGCCATATAACCCAGAAGAGTTAGACCTGACTATACCTAATAAAATGTGTTACTATGTTCAGTATAGTTCTGATTGAGTTTGGTAAAAGTACTTTAAAATAGGAAAACATATCTAGCTTTATATCATTTTTTAACTTCTTTAAATTTTTTAAAAATTATGGTTGATTTATGATGTGTTAGTTTCAGGTGTACACAAAATGACCCAGTTATGCATATATATGTATGTATGTGTGTGTGTGTGTATGTATGTATGTATATATATGTATGTGTGCGTGTGTATATATATATGTGTGTATATACATATATATATACACACACACACACACACACACATTCTTTTTCTCACATTATCCTCCATCGTATTCAATCACAAGTGATTAGATATGGTTTCCTGTGCTGTACAGAAGGATTTCATTGCTTATTCAATCCAAATGCTATAGTCTGCATCTATTAATCCCAAACTCCCAGGTCATCCCACTCATTTTTGTATCATATTCTTGAAGAAAATCATACGAATGCTCAAAATTTCTTGAAAAAGCAAAAATAACATTTTTTGCATATAAAATCTGATGAAGAACTGAACCCTCCCTAAATCCATCTAGATAGATTCTTTCCACAGTGCTTCAAAATGATGATTGATCTTCAAATTCCTACCTCAATAAGATCATAATTTAATAAATCTCACACATAAAAACATTGGTATTCGGTGCAGAAAGTTTTACCTTAAAATATTTCTTTATGGGAACTCAGTTTATAAAAAATTTTATAAACTGATCATGGTTGATTTACAATGTTGTGTTAGTTTCAGGTGTACAGAAAAGTGACACACACACATACATATACATATATATATATATATACACATACTCTTTTTCAGGTTGTTTTCCCATATAGGTTATTACAGAATATTGAGTAGTAAATTTCCCTGAACTATACAGTAGGGCCTTGTTAGTTATCTATTTCTTATATATAGTAGTTTGTGTATGTTAATCCCAAACTCTTAATTTATCCATCCTCCAGTTTCCTCTTTGGTAACCTTAAGTCTGATTTAAAAATCTGTGAGTCTGTTTTTGTTTTGTAAATCAGTTCACTTATATCATTTTAAAAATTAGATTCTACATATAGGTAATCTCATATATTTGTCTTTCTTTGTCTTAGTTCACTCAGTATGACAACCTTCAGGCCCATCCATGTTGTCGAATGGCATTATTTTGTTCTTTGCTATGGCTGAGTAATATTCCATTGTGTACATAAACCACATCTTCTTTATCCACTCCTCTGTTGATGGACATTTCAGTTGCTTTCATATCTTGGCTATTGTTAATAGTGCTGTAATGAACATTAGGGTGCATGTACTTTTGAATTATAATTTTGTTTGGATATATGCCCAGGAGTGGGATGGCTGGATCATATAGCAGTTCTATATTTAGGTTTTTAAGGAACCTCCATACTCTTCTCCATAGTGTTATACCAATTTACACTCTCATCAACAATCCAGGAGAGTTTCCTTTACTCCATGTCCTCTCCAGGATATACTGTTTGTACACTTTTTCTTTTTTTGGGGGGGGAATGCCGGAGGGGGTATGCCCTTGTGGAGGTTGCTGGGCCAGAGGTTGAAACTGTGCTACAGTAGTCACAATGCTGGATCCTTAACCTGCTGAGCTACAAGAGAACTCTGTAGACTTTTTGAGGTTGGCCTATGACTAGTGTGAGATGGTACCTCACTATAGTTTTGATTTGCATTTCTCTAATAATTAGTGATGTTGAGCATCCTTTAATATGCTTTTTTAAACTCCTTCATGTGCATTTTGTGCATCTGTCTGTCTTCTTTGAAGAAATGTCTATTAGGTCTTTGCCCATTTTTTGATTTTATATATATATGTGTGTGTTTGTGTGTGTGTATATATATATATATATATATATATGTATATATATATATATATAGAGAGAGAGAGAGAGAGAGAGAGAGGGCGCTGCATGAGATGTTTGTATATTTTGGGGATTAATCACTGTCAATTTCCTTATTTATAAATATTTTTTCTCATTTCATGGGTTGTCTTTTTGTTTTGTCCACAGTTTCCCTTGTTAAATTTTAAGTTTGATTAGATCCAAAAAACATCACTGAGATTTATGCCAAAAAGTGTTCTGCCTATGTTTTCCTCTAAGAGTTTTATAGTGGCCTTATGTTTAAGTCCTTAATCTATTTTGAGTTTATTTTTGTGTATGGTATTAGAGAATGCTCTAATTTCATTCTTTTCCATGTCAGTTTTCCCAGCACTACTTACTGAAGAGACTGTCTTTTTTCCACTGTATATTCTTGCCTCCTTTGTCATCGCTTAGTTGACCATAAGTGTTTGGAATTATCTCTGGACTTTCTATACTGTTCCATTCATCTGTATGTTTCTTTTTGTGGCAGAACCATCCTGTTCTAATTCCTGTAGCCTTGTAGTATAGTCTGAAATCAGGAGTCTTATTCCTCCAGCTCTGTTTTTGTTTCTCAAGATTGCTTTGGATATTCAGGTCTTTTGTTTTTTGCATACAAATTAAAAATTTCTTTTGTTCTAGTTCCGTGAAAAATGCCATTTGTAATTACACAGAAATTGCATTGAGTCTGCACATTGCCTTGTGTTGTACATTTTGACAATACTGATTCTTCCAATCCAAGAACATAGTATATATTTCCATCTGTTTGTGTCATCTTGGATTTCTTTCATCACGGTGTTATGGTTTTCAGAGTACAATTTTTTTTTTTTGCCTCCATAGGTAGGTTTGCTCTTAGGCATTTTATTACTTTTGATGTGAAAGTTAATGGGATTGTTTCCTTAATTTCTCTTTCCCATCTTTTGTTGTTATTTTATAGGAATGCAGAGATTCCTGTGTATTACGTTTGTTTCTCATGACTAGCAAATACATTGATGAGCTCTAGCAGATTTTCTGGCAGTATCTTTAGGATTTTCTTTGTATTGTATGTCATCTGCAAAGGTGACAGTTTCACTTCTTTTCAAGTTTGGATTCTTTTTATTTCTTTTTATTCTCTGATTTCTGTAGCTAGGACTTCTAAAATTATTTTGAATGAATCTGGTGAGAGTGGACATCCTTGACGTGGAGGCAGTGCTTCCACCATTGAGAATAATGTTTAGCTGTAGGTTTGTCAGATATGGGCTTTATTATTTTTGAGGGAGGGTCCTTGTATTCCCACTTTTTAGAGTGTGTTATCAGGAATGGATGTTGGATTTTGTCAGAAGATTTTTCTGTATCTATTGTGATGAGCGTATGATTTTTGTTCTTTATTAATGTGGTATTGATTTGAGGATATTGAATCTTTGCATTACTGGGGTAAATCCAAATTTATCATGGTGTATTATGCTTCTAATATATTTTTGGATTCAGATTGCTAGTATTTTTTTGAAGATTTTGGCATCTATGTTCATCAGTGATATTGGCCTATGGTTTGTGTGTGTGTGTTATCTTTGTCTGGTTTTGGTATCAGGGTGATGGTGGCCTCATAGAATAAGTTTGAGAGTGTTCCTTTCTCTGCTATTTTTTTGGAAGAGTTTCATAACTCTTCTCTAAAATGTTAACTAGCTGTTAACTCTTCGCTAAATGTCTGATAAAATTCACCTGTGAAGCCATCTTGTCCTGGACTTTTGTTTGTTGAAAGTTTTTAAGTCACAGATTCAATTTCAATACTTGTAATTAGTCTTTTCATATTTTCTATTTCTTCCTAGTTCAGTCCTGGAAGGTTTTACCTTTGTAATATTTTGTCCATTTCTTCTAGGTTGTCCATTTTATTGACTTATAATTGCTTTCAGTAGTCTCTTAGGATCCTTTGCATTTCTGTGGTGTCAGTTGTAACTTCTTTTTTATTTTATTAATTTGAGTTCTCTTTTTTTTTCTTGATAAATATTGTTAAAGTTTTATCAATTTTGTTGATCTTTTCAAAGAACCATCTTTCAGTTTAATTGATCTTTCCTATTTTTTTCTTTCTCTCTATTTCATTTATTTCTGCTCTGATCTTCATGATTTCTTTCTTTCTACTGACTTTGGGTTTTGTTTGTTCTTCTTTCTCTAGTTGCTTTAGCTTCAGGGTTAGGTTGTTTGTTTGAGGTTTTTCTCGATTCCTGAGATAAGATTGTATTGCTGTAAACTTCCCTCTTAGAACTGCTTTTGCTGGCTCCCATAGGTTTTGGATCATTGTATTTTCATTATCATTTGTTTCTATGTACTTTGAATTCCTCTTTGATTTCTTCAGTGATCCATTTGTTATTTAGTACATATTGTTTAACCTCCACATTGTTTGTGATTTTTACAGTTTTTTTCTTGTAATTGATTTCTAAGTTCATAGCGTTATGGTCAAAATAAAATGCTGGTGCTATATTCTTAAATTTCTTAAATATTCTTAAATTTCTCTAATAGTCTTAAATTTATATCTTGATTTGTAACCCAAGATGTGATCTATCCTGGAAAATGTTCCATGTGTACTTGAGAAGAAAGTGTATTCTGCTGCTTTCAGAGAGAGTTCACTTTTATAGAAGAGATCTGAGATGGACTTTAGAATTACTTGGAAGGAAAAGGTGTTTCTTTAAAACTGTTTCTTATCAGCATGGCCTTTTAGATGAACTTGAGGTAGTCTGCAACTAGATAATTTGTTCTAATTGATTTTTCACAATATAGGTGAAAACTAAAGAAGAGCAGCAGTTTCTTCTTGAACCCCAACAGTAGTATAAACACTAGGATTTTTGCCTTTATTTAATCATTGGTTTCAATTCCTTTTCTTAGCAATACGAGGAAGGAAAGGAAGAGAGTGTTGGAGATAGTAATCTAGTATCAACTACAATTAGTCTGATAAAAATTAGGTCAAATAAATAAGGACAAATCCAAAATCATTCATGAAACTCTAACTGGATGTAGAGCTCTGTTTCAGGTAGTACAAAAGAAGTTTAAGGTAGACAAAAATGAGTTCCTTGTCGTTAAGAAATTTATTATAATATTTATATGGTGGTTAAAATGACAGAAATTCATAGAGAATAATGTTAAATATTAACGCTTATATTCCGAAATCTGTTAACTGTTAACAACAACAAAATACTTCTTGGGATCTAAACGAGAAAAAAATTGGAAAAAGTCAAACTTGATATTTCTTGTGTTAGTAAACTAAAGAATATATAAAGAGAATCTTCAAAGCAATGGAAAAGTAAATATAGTATCTGCAAATTAATGGAAGAGAGGGCAGTGGGGATCTCAGCAATAGCAATAGAAACCTGAACGTAGTGGTATGATATCTTTTTAAAGTACTGAGAGAAAATGTTTTTAACCTAGAGTTCTATATCCAGCAAAACTATTATTCAGAGATAAAAGAGAAAAAAATTGAAAGTCAAACACTTAAAGAATTACAGTCCTCAGAATCGTGTGGAAAGAACATAAATACTTTGAATTTTCCAAAAGAAACGTAATCTAATCCTAGGAGAAAGACTTGTGGGGCAAGTAGCAATAGGAAGCAAAGATCCTGGTAGATATATGGGTAAATCTAAATAAGTATTGTTTGTAAATGGCAATGATGATGATAGGATTATGTTAATAACAACTGAGGGTTCAAAATCAATGTCAAATTTAAATGCTAGACAGCAGTAAAATGTTCAAAACTGATGTAAAATCACTTTGAGGGGCTTTTATTAACTAGGAAGGAAAATTACTTTGGAGATGGAATCAGCAAATCCAAACCATGTGAACCTCTGCAGGATCTGTGGAGTCAAACTGCTTGGGTTCCCCATTTGATAGCTATGTGACCTTGGATGACTTTTTTAGACTCTCTGTTCCTCAGTTTCTTAATATGTAAAATGAAGTTGATGATATAAGTTCCCATCATGGCTCAGCGGTTAAGAAACCCAGCTAGTATCCATGAGGACGTGGGTTTGATCCCTGGACTTGCTCAATGAGTTAAGAATCCAGCATTGCCACAAGCTGTGGTGTAGGTTGCAGATGCAGCTTGGATTCCACGTTGCTGTGGCTGTGGCATAGGCTGGTGGCTACAGCTGCGATTAGACCCCCTAGCCTGGGAACTTCCATAAGCCATGGATGTGGCCCTAAAAAGACAAAAAAAAAATGAAGTTGATGATAACAGTACCTAGTTCATAATGTTGTTATAATGAGTTAAAGGATTTAAAGCATTTAAAAGTGTCTGCTACTGTGAGAGTGTATTATAATCCTAATATATATATATATCCAACTCATACAAACTCTGTGACACACCAACATAAACCTTTTCACTCCTTTAAACTATAATTTAGAATCCAAACTTCAAACTGTGTGGAAAAAAAAAATATATATATATATAAAATCTCCTTAAAATAATAAATAAATTCACAAATAGAGGTTTAAGATTAGTTATCATGTGCTTTAAGTCCATTGTAGGCTCTTGAGTGAGATATAATAATGACATTTTATATGACACTAGAAAATATCACTAGAAAAAAATACCAACATTATCTTTATTGGTTTTAACACCAGAGGCAAATTAGATGTTTTACCTTTATTCTCAGATTTCACATAGTGGCATCCTTGTTCTGTGTCTCTTCTATCACTTAGAGAATGATACTAGAATTATAAAGATAAATTTGAGGCAAACGATGTGATACTTTTACTTAATGTTGTAGATTTTTGTATTTTTCAGTTCAAGGGAGTACTTAAAAAGAAAATTTGAGGCAAAATAACACACATTAATCAATATATATTTTTACATCGTTTCCTAAATGTATTTTAACAGAAAAAGAATCTGGACTACGGATAGCATCAAAATGAGTTGACTTATATGTTGCCATCATGTTGTCAGCTATTTTCTTTGGAATGAGGAATGAATTTCCATGATATTCTTCTCCAGTTAGGTTACATTCACTGTAATCATTGCTCTTGGAAAGAACAAGTCACATTCCAATCATAATGGCTTTCACCTTAAATAAAAATTGTTATCTCTTCTATATTTTGAAATATATTCCCTCAGATAATCAAGACAAAAGGAGGTAAAGATGGATAGCTATCCATAGCTAGAAGTTATGTCACTTGGGAAATTTCTCACCTTATAATGATGTAAAAATTGCCTGTGCCTAAAGTTGCCTCCTTTTACTTTCATTGCTGGCCTATTAATCTTGTTCTGAGGGCTGGGGACAGGGGGCTGCAATTCTGCTCCTTGTTGGCAGGTACTGGAACTGTCAGTTCTCTAATGCAACATGCAAGAGCATTGGCAGTTTACAGTGCTCAGCTGTGGTTATTTCAACACAATCTCCAGGGCAGCCTGGAGACTGTCTCCTCATTCAGTTTTGAGGATGGATTCCCTGAGGATTACTCTTCAGTGTGCCATTGGCACCCACTGTGCAGTTCTGGCTCTGGTTCTGAAGGGTGCTTTAGGTCAAATAAAATAACTCCATCGGGCTCTTTGATCTGATCCCATTTGGTCATCTGGGAAAGTGAGCTTGCACTCTGCACTCCTCTGAACCCTCAGTTTGGCTGCTGGCCCTCTCTTTCAGTCTATTCTAACGCCACAGGGTTCTAGCTCTCCTCAGCTGCTTACACTGGCATTGGCCTCGACTCTGGCACACTGATTTATCTCTGCTGGAACTGGCCTCATTCCTCTGGCTTCTGTTCTCGGCAATGCTTCTGAGTTTTTCCCCTGACTCCTAGTGAGCTCTGATGCCTCAGGAAGGCTGAAATGTAATCACATTTCAACTGCTGTCCCCGTATGAGGTACCAATTAAACAGAAATGAAAAGTTCGAAGCGGCTCTGAGATAGAAAGTTGAAGTCAACATTTACTCATCTCTGAGCCATGGTAGCAGGAAGAAAATGACACACACACTGAGGTTTGGATTCTAAATTATGGTCTAGAAGGTTGAGGAAATGTGTTTTAGTGTGTGTGCATAGAGTCAGTATGAGCTTTCATCTCTAATTTAAAAGAAATTGCTTGGAATTACTTATGAAAGAGTTGCTGAAAGCCCCCCTTAAACAATGGAAATTTAAATCCTATTGCTGAAAATATAATAAAACAAACAAAAAAAATAGTAAAGTACCATGTATGAAAATCCTTTTCCCAGTGCCCTCCAAGAAAAGAATGTCTCTTTTTTCCCCACTTCAGTATGAGATTTTACTGTTGTATAGATGCATTTGTCAGAGACTGAAGATACTCTATAATACTTCAGCATTGGGTGACATATGCCACTTGGTCTTTTGAGAGTATTAAAATATCTCGTCAATCAAAGGCCTCCATATTATAGCTCTGTAAAGCAAGCAGTTTGCCTTAGGGAATCAGAGATGAAGAACTGCCATGATTGAACCTGGAAATGGAAGTCTAAAAAGGGAGGAAGAACCTTACCACTGACTTGGTTTTGGGGCTTTCTCGTTAAGGCTGATTGCTAATTTTTTTTCTTTGTGAATTTCAGTATGGATTTTTTGTTTTATAGCCACATCTGCAGCGTATGAAAGTTCCCACGCCTCTGTAGCAACCCAAGCCACTGCAGTCGGATTCATAACTCACTGCACCACAGCAGAAACTCCTCATGAATTTGGGTTTAAACAATCATGAAGAGTTGTCATTACTTAATTTTTTTGATTACTAATGATTTGATAATCCCAATGCATTTAATATCAAAGAATATAGAAATCTTCTATTTTCATGTTCTGAATCTACTATAACATTAATCCCCAAAGTTGGCAATGATTGTTCCAAAAAAATAAAAGTACAGAAAAATCTCACTTATGAATATCAATGTAAAAATCTTAAGTGCAACATTAGCGAACTAAAATAGCATATTTTAGTAAGTAATTGCATTATGACCAAGTGCTGGGTTAATTTCAGGAATGCAACATTTCATTGATTTCAGGTGGTTCACTATTAGAAATTCCATTATGTTGATACAACATATGAAAAAGACTAGGTAGAAAAATCACAATCATCTCCAAATGTGTAGAGGAGGTATTTGACAACATTCTCTATCCATTTATATTATAAACAATATCATAGTTACGAATGGATATTTACCCATTATGAACGTTCTCTGTCTCTCTTCGTCTCTTTGTGTCTCTTCCTCTCTAGTACTTTCTCACTCTCTGGTTGGAAGTGTTAACTGATGCAAATAACTTAAGAGAAAAACAACTGAAGGCTTAAGAACTGAAAAGGAAAGAGTAAAATATCTATGTGGAAAATAAGTAATTTTATAACCGTAAATCCTAAAAGTAACAATGAAAAATTATCAAATCAGCAGAGAATTTAGTATAATAGGTTTTTAAGTTAATAACAACAACAAAAAATCAGTAGGCATCATATACACAAGCAAAAAATTAGAATCTTAAAATGGAAGTCTCATTTTCTATCAAAACAAATTTCATTTTGTATGAATTTCACAAGAAGTGTTCAAAACTTCAATGAGAAAAACTATAAAAAGTTTTTGAGAATTGAATAATAGAAAGTATGTCTTTTCATTATTGGATAGGAAGTTTCAATATCTTGAAGATGTTACATATCCCTAAGTTGCTTATAAATTTAATGTAATTCCAATTTTTAAAAAAATCAGTTTTTTTTTCCTTATAGCTGGATGGGTTGAATATAGTGCTCGCTTGGAAGGAAAACAAATAAGAATAGACAGGAAAATACTGAAAAAGAAGAGGAAGTGTGTACATACAGGGGGGCACAGCTAGCCATTTTCAAAATTGAATATATACTAAAACGGATATATAATCAAGGCAGTTTGTTAGTGGTATAGGAATAGACAGACTGGTTGATGGAATAAAATAGTAAATTCAATTGACACAATTGTAAAAGAAATTTATCATACTATAAAGAACAGCCACATTTCAAGAAACAGAAAAAAGAATTTTTCATAAGTAGTTTTGCAGAATAGCAATGTAGAAAAAGATTACATTAGATCCATTCCTTACATTTTACACAAAGCTAAACCCCAAAAGGATCAGCGATTACGTGTAAAAGCCACAAAGTTATATGTTCTGAAAGAAAGAATGGGTGACTTTCCTGGGAATGGGGAAAATTTCCTGATTCAAAAATCCAGAAGCAATAAAGAAAGATGTTCAAATTTTTGATTATATTAAGTTTTTGCATAGCAAACTGGGAACAAAATGTTTGCAACTTTTGTTAGAAACAAGGGTTAATATTCTTAATATATAGGGTTTCTGAAAATAGAGGGATGTGGAACTGTAGAAAGTGAGTTAAAATACAGACAGATTAATAAATGAAAATGTCCCTATCTGAAGAGATGTTATTCAGAACATGAAAGTGGAAGATTTCACATCTTCAGTAGGAGGAATGCAAAATAAAACATCACTGAGCTGCTCTCTCTCTTCTACCTGATTATCAAACGCTCAATTGTTGACACATTTTTGCAAGGTTAGTACAAATACAAAATGGCATAACCCCTATGGAAGGAAATTTGGTAATGCCTAGCAAAATTACATATTTATTTACTTGTGGATGCTGCAAACATGCCATTTCTAAGAACCTATCCGTATAACACTTTGACAAAGTACGAAAAGATTTATACATAAGGCTGTTAATTGCAGTAAACTTTATAACAGTGAAGGATTGGAAATAATCAAATGTTCATGGTGGGATAAACTGCCATCTATCAGCACAGAGGAGAAATTTGCAGCTGTAAGAAGGAAAATAAAAAGCTCAGGAGTTCCTGTCTGACTAGGAACCATGAGGTTGATCCCTGGCCTTGTTCAGTGGGTTAAGAATCTGGTGTTGCCGTGAGCTGTGGTGTAGGCTGCAGATGCGGCTCGGAACCCGCATTGTGGCTGTGGCGTAGGCTGGCGGCTACAGCTCTGATTCGACCTGTAGCCTGGGAACCTCCATATGCCGCGAGTGCAAAAAAGACAAAAAAGACAAAAAAAAAAAACCCTCAATATAGTACCTATCAGTGATGTCCAGATATATGGTTACAGGAAAAAGAAAAATGGAGAAAATTGTGTACGGCATATTGCCATTTTTCTGAGAAATGGAAACAATATTTAATATATTTAAAAATGGAAAATAAACCATAAAAAAGGAATATGAGTGCCTGGTGGGTCACCTTTTGTAAGCAGAACTGGTGCTGTGTGGTGAAGAGGAAAAGAACGGGCTAGAGGTAACACAGATGAACTCCTTTGAATATACTTTGTCTTAGGTATTTCACTTTGGAATGATGTTAATATTTTATATAACAAATATAAAATTAAGCAGTTACAAATCCCTTAGTATCAAAAAAAAAGGAAAAATAGAAAATGGTACAAATGAAACAGTGCATCCAGTTGGTGATTGCTATAGTATGGTGGTGTGGTGGTATGCACACAGAAGGACTATTCTAAGTGACTTTAAAACACAATGATTTGTATTTCCTTAGTGGAATATGTTCTCATGATAAAAATAACAGGAAAATACTTTTAATATCCATGTTTTGTAACAATAATTTTAGTAGTTTGGTATTTTTTATATGATATATAATGTATATCGTGGAATAGAACAGATGAGACTGCTGTTGAAAAGTGAGCTTTCTGGTGTAAAAGAAGATACAGATGTAATATATATGAATTGAAAATATCAATATGAACTAGAGGTATTTTATGTTTCTTAAAGTGTATGTTTTCTATATTTTACCCACTGAAATGTCCCCAAAGTTAATAGTGTGGAAATGTCTCATGCCATGATCGTATTCTCTAAATACTACTTCCCATTCATAGGAATTAGGGTTCTTGGAGAAAAGAGTGATTCTAGCTGAAGGTAGAAATACGCAGGATAAACCTAGAACATCTTGTCATACAGGAGTAAGGAAGCTATTACATAAGATTGCTTTAAAAGAATTCAGGAGTCAACTTGAATAATCTCTCACTGGCTGAAGATGGGAAAATTTAATATTAATAAGGTAATAATTGAGGGAATTGAAACGTCATATTTGTTTAGATCTGTAAATTCATGACAGTACTTTCAAAAAACCTTAGTTCCTTTTGGAGCCTGTTAGAAAAGTAATCATCAAAAATTCATGTCATTAATTTCTATTTTAATCTATTCTAATCCTTTTTTATGGTTTCTTTGGATTTACTTTATTGTTATTCTTCCAGCTTTTTAAATCGGGTGTTTAATTCCTTCTTTTAATTTTTAATAATTATTGATATAGGTATTTAATGCTATAAACCAGTGAATAAAAGAAAATAATTACCATCCTTTTTCTATGCCTCAGGGTACAAAATGGAAAGGATAGAGGGACGTGGACGGAGCTTGAACTTGATTGTTTTAAGTTTTTGGGAACAAGTGACTGGATGATCAAATAATTTTTAATGGAAGTTTTCTCTTTATAAAACTATTGCAATTAATTTAGAAAAAATGATAGAATATTATCATTTGTGACTTCCCTGAATTAGTGAATGTTGATGGTAATCATCAATGGCTAATGAAATTACATATACAAAAAAGAGGTAACCAGACATTGTGGATCTCCTGGTGGAAGTACATATTGTTAGCTGTGAAGTCTCACCCTCTTCCCTCTCCAAAAAAGAAAAAAAATCAAACTGGAATGTTATTAAGCCTCTGGATCTAACTGCCAATTCATAAATAATATGAGGGACAGAAGAACAGAAATGACACTGTGGAGTTGCAATCAGCAAAACCCAGACTCTCTGTAGCTCTACAAGACAAATGATCTGGATAGTTTTCTTAATTAAAAAATTGCAAGGAAAAAGGGAAAATTCCAGGGAGGAAACTCTAGATTAACAAATCTTAAAATATATGTCAACTGGAGTTCCTGCTGTGGCACAGTGGGTTAAGAATCCAACTGCTATGGCTCAGGTCGCTGGAGAGGTGCAGATTCAATTCCCGGCCTGGCCCAGTGGGTTAAAGAATCCAGCATTGTCGCAGTAGCAGGTTGGTCACAGCTGCAGTTCAGATTCAATCCCTGGCCTAGGAATTTCCATATGCTGCAGACGCAGCCCTACAAAAAAAGAAAAAAACAAAAGCGTTTAGTTTTAATGACTAATACTAAAATACTATCAGCTACTATACACGAAATATAAAATATATAATATATAATATTCCCCCCACAGACATACATGTTCTTAGCTGTGACGAAATTAGAAAACCTTCTTAAAACTATGTACTGCCTAATGAGGCAGAGTTGGACCTTATTGGCATGGTGCCAGAGATGTTATGATAATTGCTTAACAATCAGCTCTCCAAAAACAAGGGGAAAAGTAGTGATTTGTAGCATTTGCTAATTTCCATGGTGTGAATACTCCCACCATGGCTGATTTCAAGCTGCCAACTTGATGTCACTGGATATGGAATTGAAAGAGATGTGCACAGCTGGTTCTCAGGGCAAGCCTGTATAAGCTGGCTCCAGCTTATTGTTTCATGGTCCACGTGAAAACACCTGGGAAGTCTTCAGACAGCTATTGGAGCATTTGGTATTACTGCCATTCTGTTCATATACACAGTTAGTCCTAGAGAGTACTGCTCCAGTAAGGCTTGGTCCAAATCTCAGCTCCTTCTTAGGTAGAATGGGTCCCCTAGCTGCCTGGTGATCAATCGTTTTTTTTTTCTACTGTGACTTTTCTTCTAGCATGGCATGTGATCATCCATCAAATATTTACAGAATTTCTTTTTTTATTGGAATATAGTTGATTTATACTATTAGTTTCAGATGTACAACATAGTGATTCAGTATTTTTATAAATTACATCCCATTAAAAGTTAAGTTATTGCGAGAGAATGGCTATACTTCCTTGTGCTGTGTAATACATCCTTGTTACTTATCTGTTTTGCACATAGTAGTTTGTATCTCTTATCCTATAACCTTAGCTTGTCCCTCCTCCCTTTCTTCTCCCCTCTGATAATCACCCATTTTCTATATCTCTTTCTGTTTTGTTATGTATATATATATTCCACATATAAGTGATATCATACAGTATTTATCTTTCTCTGTCTGACTTATTTCACTAAGCATAATATTCCCTCAATCCATCCATGCTGCTACAGATGGCATAGTTTCATTCTTTTTCTGGCTGAGTTATTTATATATATTTATTCTTTACCCATTTATCTGTTGATGGACACTAGGGTTGCTTCCATACTGTGGCTGTTATACTGCTGTGAAAATTAGGGTGCATGTCTTTTTGAATTATTGTTTTTGGATTTTTATAACCCAGTTATTTAAACAATTTTTTAATTATAGTCTGTTTACATTGTTCTATCATTTCTGCTGTATTGCAAATGACCCAGTCATACATCTATGCACACTCTCTTTCTCATATTATCTTTCATCTGTCAAAAGGAATGGGACATAGTTCCCTGTGCTATGTAGCAGGACCTCACTATATGCCAGTACTGTGCTAGGTGCTGACGTTTTGTGATGAGCAAATGAAACTTAGATCTTGGCCTACACTGAGTTTGTAGTGTCTTTGAAGCAGAGCCCAATTCATTAAATCCCTCTTGAATATATAATTACAAACTAATCAGGGCTAAATGGGTAAAGACCAAGATTCCACATCAGTGTATAACTGAGCAGTCCTGACCTGCCCAGTCTGGAGGTTCAGGAATGTCTTCTCCACGGAAGTGCTATCTGAAGGGAGATTTTAAGGCTTCAGAAGAAGGAATGGGAGTATGTAAGAGTGGACATTCCAGGTGGAGGACAGAGTCTGTGTGAAAGTCCTGAGGTGGCAGGAGTGATCAGTGAAAAGAAAAGGAGACCAGAGAAGCTGACAAGCAGCCAGCTGAAGGCAGAGTGGCTAGAGATGTGGGAGAGAAGACAGCAGAGATCACATCCTTTGCTGGTCTTTTTTTCTGTGCTTCTGAGAGTGTGTAATGTGGCAACTCAGATGCAACCAAATGCAATCCTTAGAAGCTTGTTTTATTTATAAAATATTCAAATTTCTCAAAACATCTGCTTTGAACTCCTCAAATATTCACATTAATGTTGATATCTGGAGCTCCTACATTTTCTTGTGCTTTTCCACAATTTAAAGTCATGAGATAAGTATCTGGTAAATTTTCATATTATTTGCAAGCAACAATGTTAAAGTATAGGAAAGGGAGGTTCTGCTCTGGCCTTCTTCCAGCCATTCCTCCCCTAGGGAAAAAAAGACTATGAGGCCAGGGGTTGGTGCCAGCTCAGAGCCTCAGCCTCACTGCCTTCTGGATTGTTCTCTGTATACATGGGAGACTGGAATTTTCTGCCAAAACAATACCAATTAACTATGCATTAATTGGTATTAAAATAATATATGCTTATTGAAAATATAAAAAATTCAAAAGTAAATATAATAAACATAAAACATGTTCATAGTCTGACCAACCACCAAAGATAGCTTTATCTGGAATTACCTTATGCTTTATAAAGCAGCACTGTACAGTTGAGTTTATATCCTATACCATTCCTGTTTTAGTTTTCAGTTAGCATTACAACATAAAGTGTTTCTATACTATTCAAAACAGTGATCACAAATAAACCATAATTTATTTCATCATTTATTATTTGGTTTTCAAAATGTTTCCTTTTGTGTAACTCATTAATGATTTGCCATTATAATTATCACTGCATTAAGCATCTATCTGTGTCCTTAAACTCTGTCCACATGTCAGTTTATTTCCTTAGGCTAAATTTCTAGAAGTCAAATTGTATGAGTTTTTTTAATTTTATTGGAGTATATGTATGAGCCTTTTTTAAGGTCTTTGAAAAATATTGCCACATTTAGTTTTAGAAATTTTACACCCTTTTGCATTTTAAACAATGGGTTACAGGTAACTATATACTGATTTTCTCACAGTTCCCTTAAAATTGAGTGGTATCAGTGAAAAAAAATTCTGCTAATCTGATAGAGTGGTATTGTCCATGTGTATATGTGCATTATCTGTTCATAGTTCTTTCTTAGTTTATTTATGGAGATTTTGGTTGTGACAATTTATGTGGGCATATTATGTGGGAATGAAATTTTAATTCTGATATTTTCCATGAATACTTTCTCCTAGTTTGGTTTTTGCCTTCTTATTTTGGTCAGTTTAATTGACACAAAAAATTTAAAATATTTGTGAAATTAAATATATGTGTTTTATATTATAATTTTCCATTGCTTTAAGCTTAATGATCCTCCCTGTATAGAAATCAAATTACATTCAACAATATATTTTCTGCATACAATTTTTGCTTTTTAATCGATATAGAGATTATTTCAGTGTTATGATAAAAATCTAAATTGATCACATATTGATTTCTTCCCAGTGTCTCTGTTCTCTTAACACTGTTGGTCAAGCAAGTCATCTTTGTCCCCTCGTTTGTGATGTCTCTCTTTTATCAGTTGTAAAACAGTGAATGAGCTTATTTTATTTCATTTAGCTACATATTTTTGGACTAGAGTATAAGAGCTTCAATTATAGTAGGGTTGAAATAGGCTTCTACTGCCCAATTACCCTGTTAGACAGAGGAACAATGTCAATAGTTCATGTCTGAGAGAGCACTAGGAATGGAAGAAAAGTCACTCCGTAAGTCCCGGTTCCCTAAATACACAACAAGCTCTTTGAAGGAAGCAACTAGATTTTATATGTGTTTGGACTCTGTCAATATGATCCAGTAACATGCTATTTATACTATGCAGGCTCAAATGATAGGTTCTATTGTCTGCCTGGTCAGAGGCCAGCAGGAAAATTGATTTCAGCAGGCATTTCCAAAGAGACTATTGAAGTTCTGCTTTCAAAACTTGCAAAGGCAATAAAGAGTGGACACATGGACCCAAGTCTTCTGGCTTTTTGTCTGTCTGCTCACATTTTCTCTGAAGTCTCTGGGAGAGGAAACTGCTGTTGTTCTGTGCTAAGCTATTAAGTACTAAAGAGATTTTCCTTTTACTTCGAATGTGGGATGGATTATGAATATCTTCACAAGAGATATGGATAAAATATGGCAGAGGACATTAGAATGAAGTGTAATTGTATTAATGAGGAGTGATGCATTTTGAAGGCTTTCCTATGACATCACAAGTAGAGCCCCCTTTAAACTTCTTATACATTAGAAAGAAACAGTGATAGCTATTAGAAAAGTATTGGAAAAAAATCTTGAGAAACCTAGTCCAACTCCTTTATAGAATAAGGTGAGAGGGAGGGAGGGAGAGATCTAAAGAAGCTAAGCTCTGTTTTTATGGTAACACAGTTAATTCGTACAGAAACTTCCTATCTCCTTTTTCAGTCCTCCTCTTATTGTACCCTGACTCTATTAATTAAAATGGCAGTGACAGTTTGAGCCCTCCCAGAACCTCTAATATATTTGTTTCTATGTAATACATAGGTGGAGGACTTGTATTTGGAAAATTCCTGGTGAATTGCAGTGGACTGCTTAAGAATTTTCGCGTTTTTATTATCTCTCCCCAGTCCCAAGAAACTAGGCCATAGAATCACCAATTCACTGGAATTTAATAGGTTTTATTTTCTTTCTTTTTTTTTTTTTAATGCTTTCAGAGAAGAATCTCTTAAAACCAAACTCTGAACTCAGGCATACGATATGCTTTCTGATGTCACTTTTAAGACGAAAGTGAAAAAAATGCTGAACCATCTCAGAGTTGTTATCTTTAATACAGGATTATAGTGTCTTTACTCCCAACACTGTGAATCCTATGTACTTCTATCCATTACCTGAAACTTCATTAATTTTTAAAATTTCCATCCCTCATGATAAAAAGAAACAGTCGTTTAAGTTGAAAAGTACAGTGAAAATGTGAATCAAGACAAATCTATGTGATTTTGAAGTGGGGAGGGAGTATTGGAATTTATTTTTTTCTTTTTTTATTCTCAGGAGTGATCACTTTTTCAGGACACTGAAAAACGACCTCAGAAAGCAAATAGCTAAAGGCATATCTAATTCATGTGCCACAACTGTCATGTAATTTAAATTAATAGCACTATTACTGAGTAAGACACAGGCTCTACATTATGTAGCTGTATATGACCAACCTCTTGTTAGCACTAAATCAGATGTTAAGTTTTCTTTTTGAGAAGGTTGTGCTAAATTGCTTGGTAAGGCTTGTTTTTGTGTTTCTTATAAAGGAATACAATAAATTAAAATATTCCATGGATAAGTTGGGAGCTTAGGCCTTAAAGGCCTCTTCTTTATTTCTTTTCTATTAATGTAAGAAATTAAAGGAGGTAGTAAAGACAATTCTTATGATCAGAATGTTCTCCATGTTTCTGAACATCCCAGAGAAAGGATTTTTGATGTGGCAACATCAAAGCTTAAACTAGTCGGAGTAACTGTATTGGCTAGAAGATGATACAATTAGTTTTTCTCTTTACAAAAGGAAAGTTTTGACTATTGCTTAATGGGTTGTATAAATGCTGTCTTTTGTGCTTTGATAACTGTTATTTCATCTGCATTTTATGAAAAACTCATATTTGGGCTTAGCAGATGGACTCATTGAATTAGCTTTGCTGAAAAGTGCCTTTCCAAATTATATTATGTAAAAGACTAATGCAGTAGACTTGCCTCAAGATTTTATGGAATAATGAATAGACCCAAGGACTCTTGGGATGAAGAAGTTGTGAAGAACACCAGATCTCCCTCTGGTGGGAGGAGCAGAGTCCTTCTGGGGAAGTCATGGTTCTTACCTCAAAGCGGGTCCGTGAAAAAAAGCCTATTGTCTTCCTGACTGACTGACCCAGGCTCTTCAGTGCAAAGCAAATAGCTTACGAAATTTGCTTTTAATTTTCAGACAAAATGCATTTAAATCAGCATCCCAACATACTGAAAAACAGGAGTTTCATGACACTGAATACACACGGTGCATTTAGTGCAAAAATCTCATGGGATAGGGTTAATTGCTTCAGAGAAGAAACCATTTTAAAGAAGAAAAATGGCCCTCATATATTTTCAGGCTTTTAAAAACTATGTGAAAAAGTGATCAAAGTGACCTTAGGATCCTGGTGAAAATTTACTTTTAAAAGTAGATGTCTGAGGGTTTGCGATTGGCATGTGCACCCTGAGGTATATGGACTGACTGGCCAACAGGGACCTGCTATATAGCACAGGGAACTCTACCCAATATTTTGTGATTATCTGTATGGGGAAGAATCAAAAATAATAGATATGTGTTTATGTATAACTGATTCACGTTGTACAGCAGACATTATTACAACTTTGTAAATCAGCAATTCTTCAATAAAATTTTTAAAAATGAAAAAAAATAGATATCAAAACTTCCTAGCATCTTTCTATTTTTTTAATTGGATGAATATAATTCTTGTTCTAGTACACAAATACTCTGAACATTTATTTGAGAGAAACATGAAATCTTTGAGGGAGCAATGTATTTAGAAAGACAAAAAGTATTGGGGGTGATGTTGTGTGTATGGGATGAGGGAGAAAGAAAAGCTGAATGGGGTAAAATGAATAGTTTATAATACACCTCAAGATCCAACTTAAAAAGCAGTCAGAGATGACACAGACAGATGGAAAAATATACCATGCTCTTGGATTGGAAGAATCAATAGTGCTAAAATGATGTACTACTAAAGGCAACCTACATATTCAGTTTAATCCCTATTAAATTACCAATGACATTCTTCACAGAACTAGAACGAAATATTTTAAAATTTGTATGGAAGCACAAAATACACCAAATAGCCAAAGCAATATCGAAAAAGAAAAACGGAACTGGAGGAATTAGGCTCCCTGACTTCAGACTATATTACAAAGCTACAGTCATAAAAACAGTACAGTACTGGCACAAAAACAGAAATATAGATCAATGGAAGAGGATAGAAAGCCTGGAAAAGAACTGTCTATCCTATGGTCTACTAATTTATGATAAAGGATACAAGAACATACAGTGGAGGAAAGATAGTCTTTTCAGTAAGTGGTACTTGGAAAACTGAACAGCTACATGTAAAAGAATAAAATTAGAACATTCTCTAACACCATATACAAAAAAAAGCTCAAAATGGATTAAAGACCTAAATGTAAAGCCAGATACTATAAAACTCTTAGAGGAAACCATAGAGTGCTCTTTGACATAAATCATAGCAACATCTTGTTGATCCACGTCCTAGAATAATGACAATAAAACCATAAATAAACCTAATTAAACTAAAAAGCTTCTGTATGGCAAAGGAAACCATTTTTAAAAATGAAAAAAACATAGACTGGGAAAAAAATCTTTGCAAAATTTGCAACTGACAAGGGCTTAATCTCCAAATATACAAACAACTCATATAACCCAACAACAGAACAAAAACAGAAAAACAGCCCCAAAAATGGGAAGACCTAAATAAACATTTCTCTGACGAATACATACAGATGGCTAGTAGGAATATGAAAAAAAAAGCTCAATATCACTAATTATTACAGAAATGTAAATCAAAACTTTAATAAGGTACCACCTCATACAAGTCAGAATGGCCATCATTAACAAGTCTATAAATAATAAATGCTGGAGAGAATTTGGAGAAAAGGGAACTTCACTGTTGGTGGGAACATAAATTGCTACAACCACTATGGAAAACAGTTTGGAGGTTCTTCAAAACACTGAAAATAGAACTACCATATGATCCAACAATCCCATTAGTGGGCATCTATCTAGACAAAAATGTAATTCAAAAAGATACATGTTCATTGAAGCACTATTTACAATAGCCAAGACATGGAAACAACCTAAATGTCCATCAACAGATGAATGGATTAAGAACATGTGGTACATATATGCAATGGAATTCTACTCAGTTCTAAAAGGACCAAAATAATGGCATTTGCAGCAACCTGGAAACAGACAGAGATTCTCATACTATATGAAGTAAGTCATAAAGAGAATGACAAATACCATATAGTATCACTAATATGTGGAATATAAAATATGACACAAATGAAGTTATCTGTGAAACAGAGACAGACTCATGGATATAGAGAACAGACTTGCTGTTGCCAAGGGGAAGGGGGAGGAAGTGGGATGTATTGGGAATTTGGGGTGGGTAGATGCAAACTATTATATTTAGAATGGGTAAACAATGAGGTCCTACTGCATTGCATAGGGAACTATAGCCAATCTCTTTAGATAGACCATGATGGAAGATAATATGAGAAAAAAATGTATATATATGTATGACTGGATCGCTGTGCTGTACAGAAGAAATGGACTCAACACTGTAAATCAACTATACACTAATAATAAATTGTTTAAAAAGCAGTTATGAAAACATAATTAAGAAGGATTGGTAATTTTTAGTAGACTAATTTTTTCTTTCTATTCTGGGCAAGAGAAGTAATTGGAACATGGGATATCTTCCTCTCTGCATCCCCCCCCCATTTGCCCCACCCCATTTTTCCTCCCTTCGTCTTTTTCAATGAGAACAAACTGCAAAAGTCATTATGAAGTAAGAGCTATAGGTGGAGCTATGAAAATCAAATTGACTTACAGTTGCTGTTTGGTATTAAGAAAGAGATGCTTATCCTGGAGACCCCTCAGGAATCTAAGATGACATTGGGTAGTTTATGAATTCCCAAAATTATCAAATGTGCCAGTTTGCATTTTTTAAGGGAGAGGATGAACTCTTGTCTTTCACCAGATTCTCCGTAGGCTCTATGGCCTAAAAAGTATAAGAACCACCGATATACAGCATTTGAAGAAAAAGTGGTAGTTGAATGCTACTATAATTTTTAAACCTTATTTTCATATAATACAATTTTCTTAATACACATTTTCCAGTAAATTTTAGATTATGATTTTTCATGTATACTATGGAGAGGGTTTTTTTTTTTCTACTTAAAATTTTTCATCTCACTAAAATTAATGCACAAAATTAGTGGGAGACACAGAACTTGCATACTCTCAAATTATCTCCTCCAAACTATTTATTGCTTACAAAGGTAATAACTTCAGAGTAGAGAAACCCAACAGACTCCACATTATCCAATTCATCAAGGACTAACATCACCAGTAACGATACACAATTACACTCTTAATACTTTGATAATTTTCCTTGAAAAGAAAATAACAATTTCTGTGATATTCTTGCTAAAATGTAGAACTTATTCCAATCAAGAGACAAAAATCAGAGGAACCCAACCTGAGAGAGAGTGTACAAAATCGCTAACCAATAATCTTCAAAAATGTGAACATCACAAGAGACACGGAAAACTGAGGAACTGTTCAGGATCAGAGGCGACTAGGAGGTATAACTAAATGCAAGGTGGATTCTTGGTAAGATCCTGCAACAAAAGAACATTAGTGGAAAAAATGGTGAAATTTGAATGAAGTCTGTAATTTAGTCAACACAATTGTACCAAGGTTGATTTCTTAGCTTTGATTATTGTACTATTGTTATGTAGGATGTTAAAAAAATAGGGCAACTGAGTAAGAAAAGGGTACAGGAACTTTCTGAATATTTGAATTATTAAGTCTTCTATAAGTCTAAATTTTGTTCAAAATAAGAAGTAACAGGGAGAGAACAATGGATTCCTCAATGACATCATCTTAACATTTGGGTCCAGCTTTGCCTAAAATCTGATAATTTTCTCCTAACATTATAGTTAGGTGAGATGAAGATACATTCCCTTTTTTCTTAAAGAGTTAAGCAAAATGAACTTCTCTATCATCTTAAATTTATTACTCTGGACGACTTTCTTGAGCTCAATAATACTTTATGACCTGGAAATATTTTGCTACTTTAATCTTTCCTCCTTTTGTAAAAAAAAAAATGAAGTATAGTTAACTTAAAATGTCATGTTTTAGGTGTACAGTGATTCAGTTATATGTGTGTGTGTATATGTATACATATGTGTATGTGTATACACACACATATTCTTTTTCATATTCTTCTCCCTTATAGGTTATTACAAGATATTGAATGGAGTTCCCTGTGCTATTCAGTAGGTCCTTTTTGGTTATCTGTTTTATATATTCTCCTGTGTATATGCTAATCCCAAACTCCTAATTTCTCCTCCCCTCTCCTTTGCACTGTGGTAACCATAGCTTGTTTTCTGTGTCTATGGATCTATTTCTGTTTTATAAATAAGTTCATTTGTATCATTTTTGAGATTCCATATCTCATATAGTATTCATCTTTTCCTGTTTACTTCACTTAGTATGATAATCTTTAGGGCTATCCATGTTGTTGCAATGGCATTATTTCATTCTTTTCATGGCTGAGTAGTATTTCATTGTGTATATGAACCACATAATATTTATATATTCCTTTATTTATGGACGTTTAGGTTGCTTCCATGTCTTGGCTGTTGTAAATAGTGCTACAATGAACATTGGGTTGTACGTATCTTTTCTAATTATGGTTTTCTCTGTATATATGCCCAGGAGTGGGATTACTGGTTCATATTTTTAGTTTACTGAGGAACCTCCACACTGTTTTCCGTAGTGGTTGTACCAATTTACGTTCCAACCAACAGGGTAGGGGTTCCTTTTTCTCCATACCCTCTGCAGCCTTTATTATTTGTAGACTTTTTAGTGAAAGCCATTCTGACCGGTGTGAGGTTATAGGCTCATTGTAGTTTTGATTTGCATTTTTCTAATAATCAGTAATGTTGAACATTTTTTCATGTGCCTGTTGGCCATATGTATGTATTCTTTGGATAAATGTCTATTTAGATCTTCTGCCCATCTTTTGATTGAGTTGTATATTTGATTTTGAGCTACATGAGCTGTATGTATATTTTGAAGATCAATCCCTTGTTGGCTGCATCGTTTGCAAAGATTTTCTTCCATTCTGTGGGTTATCTTTTTGTTATGTTTATGATTTCCTTTGCTGTGCAAAAACTTTTAAGTTTAATTGTCTCATTTATTTTTTGTTTTATTTCTATTATTCTAAGATACAACACCTCCCAAATATCGCTGGAATTTATGTCAAAGAACATCCTGTCTGTGTTTTCCTCCAGGAATTTTAGAGTATCAGGTCTTACATTTATACATTTAATCCATTTTGAGTTTATTTTGGTATATAGTATTAAAGAATATTCTAATTTCATTCTTTACCATGTAACTGTCTAGTTTTCCAAGCACCATTTATTGAAGAGACTGTCTTTTCTCCATTGTATACTCTTGCCTCCTTTGTCATAGATTAATTGACCATAGGTGCATGGTTTTATTTCTGGATTTTCTATCCTGTTCCATTGATCTATATTTCTGTACTGTTCTGATTACTATTGCTTTGTGGTATTATCTGAAGTTAGGGAGCTGATTCCTCCAGCTCTGTTTTTCTTTCTGATGGTGTCTTTGGATCTTCAGGATCTTTTGTTTTTCCGTACAAATTTAAAAAAGTTCTAGTTTTATGAAAAATGCCATTGTAGTTTGATATTGTATTAAATCTGTAGATTTCCTTGGGGTAATATAGTCATTTTGACAATATTAGTTCTTCAAATCTAAGAGCATGGTATACTTTTCTATCTGTGTTATTTTGGATTTCTTTCATTAGCACCTTATAGTTTTTGGAGTATACTCTTTTGCCTGCTTAGGCTTTTTCCTGGATATTTTGTTCTTCTTGATGTAATGATAAATGGAATTGTTTCCTTCATTCTCTTTCTGATCTTACGTTGTTAGTGTATAGAAATACAACAGATTTCTCTGTATTGATTTTGTATCCTGTAACTTTACTGAGTTCATTGATGAGCTCTAATAGTTTTCTGGTAGCATCTTTAAGGATTTTCAGTGTATAATATCATATCATCTGCAAACAGTGACAGTTTTACTTATTTTCTCCCAATTTAGATTCCTTTCATTTCTTTCTTCTCTAATTTATATGGCTAAGACTTCCAAAATTATGTTGAATAAAAGTGATGAGAGTGGACATACTTGTCTTATTCTTGATCTTAGAAGAAATGCTTTAAGCTTTTCAATGTCAAGTGTGATTTCAGATGTAAGTCATATATGCCCTTTATTATGTTAAGGAAGTTTCTCTCTATGCCCACCTACTGGAGAGTGTTTTTTTTTTTTTAATTATAAGTTGATGTTCTGATTTGCTCTACAAAATGACATTAGCTGGGATTCAAGTTAGGAAGTTTTTGTGGGAGTGCAAGTGATATATAATAATGGCTTAGACCATGGTTATAGCCATTCAAATGGAGAAAAGAAGAAAAATTCATGGTATATTTAGAAATGGAGCTAATAGAAGCTTGCAGGTGGAATGTGAGAACAGTGACAGGGAGAGTAAAAACAGCTCATGTAGGTTTTTAGTCTTGATCAAATTGGTGAACATCGCTGCTATTTACTGAGCTGAAGGGGTTTGTAAAGAAATGAGTTTCCAGGGGCCAATGAGAATAAATGTTTATTTTTTATTTATGTCAGTTTTGAGATCCAAATGAGAAGCAAAGCTGATATCTAATAGATGATTAAATATAGATGCCTGAGGTTTAGTGTCGGGTCAGAAGAAAGATAATCTATAAATTGACTTGGAGTTTCTGCTACAAAGATGCTCCTGGAAAGTACAAAGGATAAGACGAGGCAAATAAACCTAAGAAGTTCTGTTCTTCAGAAATAAGAATGATGAAGAATCTGAGACTAGATGGGCTTAGTTTATGTCCTTAGCTATAGACTGTACTCCTAGTAGCAGTCACAGTGGAGAGGTGTTTATTCTCCACAAAATAGTTAGATTTTTATGGTGACTCCACATAGGTAAGTGGATATTGGTAAGAGGAGATAAAGATGCCCTTGGTTTCCTGTCTTTTGAGTAGTCTCTTTTGGTCTATGGTATTTTTCTCAACCTGCAGACATGCACACTGAGACCGGGGAAACATTCAAAGTCAGCTGATATTTTCAACAGGATAGGTTTAGTAGAACCTTACAAACATATCATACTGGTTGAAGATTTCACTTGTGCATGCTGGAACTCATGTCTAGGTCCAAAGACTTTAAATGAATACTCTTAGCTCTTCAGAGCTGGCCTCTCTTCAGGTAATGACGACACTCCAGTTAGTGCCCAGGAGGAAACTGGAAATGATGAAGTGTTTCTTTCCTGTGCTTTCCACTTTGAACTTTAGATTTGGTTTCCTATAGTCTATTCATCTCTTTCCCTTCCCACCTCCTTTCTATCCACTTTTATCACTTTTTAACAGTTCATCACAAAGAGAATTGGATGGTCTCCTTGTTTTTTAACACCTTTGACTAAAAGTGGATTTGTGATTGTAATCACTTCCAGAAAGGACTTGCACTGGGTGCCAATAAACTGACTCTTGTTTCCAAGAATGTAAGTGTATAGGGCATGGGGATGGGAGAATGAAGTGGGGCTTTTTGTTTTGTTTTTGTCTTATCCTGTTTCCAAGACTGTGCTAATTGTCTTTGTTTTTGGTATTTATTTGGGGGCACCAAATCTTCTGATTATACATTTTAGTAATGCCAGAGGCCAGTGAGCTTTTTATCATGGGTTCTCTCACTTGCTCCTTAAGTTCTATGTCACTTAGAAATCAAAAGAGAAAAGCTAATTCCTCATCCATCTATTCATTTGTTGTTCAGTCATTCATTTGTTTAATGGGTTTGTATGTATGCTCTGCACTGTACTGAGAACTGTAAGAACTTGAAGAGGTGGTTTTATAGTCATTGCTTCTGTAATTTTTTAGGGTGGTTTAACATATATTAACTATCTGAAATATAATTATAAGGCAGTATTTGATTATGTTAGCAGTAGGGAGGGTTTTCTGAAGCTTATGAATACTCAGAAAATTCAGAATTAGAGAAAGATGTAGTGGGAGTAGTGGTTTTTCAGAAGAGAAAGTCTTAGAGTGGCCTTGAAGGAAGGTTAGGGTTTCGGCATGTTATCCAGTGTATATGTCACAAACCTTCATCAAATCCCACTTACTATTTACTGTGAGAGTGAGAAAGGCTCTGCAAGATTTATAGGTGATAGTCTTGGTTCTGATTCTTATTTTTAAAGGTAATTCAAGAATTTCTGCAGTGTGTTTTGTTTATTGTATTCAGATCTTTCCCTCTCCATACTAAGCATCTTAATGGCAAGGTCTCCTTCTACTTGATCTTAATGTCTACTAGCACTGTAGTGTACATAAAGTAGACACTCATTAAGGTGTCTAGGAGAGAGAGAGAGAGACCATAGGGTTGACGAGTATAAATTTTGGAGCTGGGGTACTTGGTTTCAAATCCAAGTGATGCTCACTTCTTCCTAGCAGTGTTCATGGAAAAATTACTTAAACCTTTTGTATCTCAGTTTCCTTATCTTAACCTGAGGGTAGTAACACTACCTGCTTCACCGCATTCTTTTAAGTATTAAATAATGTAATGTATGTAAAATGCCTAGAAAAGTGCCTGGATTTCATTATCATTGTCGTTAACATCATTATCAAATTTTTATGAGAATGAAATCAAGCAAGTGGACAATTTTAGAAAGAAGACATAGATGGGTAGTTTAGGTAGGGCAGGGATAACAGATAAAATATTTCAAGTGCTAATCTGAGTAGTTTAGTAGATGTAGGAATTCAGCATTCATTGGGTGAGGTGGCTTTAGCCTCAGGTCTAGGGGCCAAATAATTTAGCAACAGACTTAGGACCACTGCTAGATCTGATGATGGTAGAAGAGGAGGAGGCTATAGTTAAATATGGCCAGGGAAGCCAGATAACCAGACACAAAAAAGTCTTTACATATTTGCTGTGCTAAGAGCTTTTATATCAAAAGAAGTGTTTTTGCCCCATGTACTCAGTTAATATTAATGGAGGTATTTTGCTAAGTAGGGCTATCAAATAGCTTAGTCATTTGACCTTGTTGAGTTTATGGTTTTGTGGGTGGCCATATTTTAAACAACTTCAACTAAGTGTGATGAATGTGAAGATGGGGAAGTTTAGAGGATGGTGCAAGACATTAGCTAATCTGTTCTCTCTTGTTCCCAGTGCATGCTGCCAACTGATGCACTTGGGAGGCTTCAGGATCTGGCTCAAAGACTGTTTTCTACTGGAAGTCATTGTTGACAGCATCATTCATTTTATTTTCTCTTGTCCTTAATCCTATCATTCTGTCAACATGCCCTGATAATCTAAGTTTTCATATTCTTCTGAGTCTATACCACTTTCACTCAAGAAGATACAGGAATAGAACTCTGGAATGCTGTGTTTACTTCTACTTCCCTGTGTCCTTTTCTGAAATCCTTCTGGATTTAGGAATTGATTTCTTCAAAAACACTGACTTTTATCTTCTGCCAGAGATCTTTTGAAGTCTGAGGTGTCTCTCTGGAGTTAGCATTCAGGCATCATTTTTCACCTCACTTTTGGTAGAGTCTTCCCTGTATCTTTGCTCTTAGATTAATGCATTTTGTCTTCCTTTTATCTGGGAGAGCCAAGCTGGCAGGTCAGATATCCTGGCACCTTGAAGAAGTAGCTAGTTTTGGGTCTCATTTGCGGTACATTTTTTTGTGGTGAGTGCATATCTCTTTGTTTTAAGTAGGGGCAAGAAGGTAAGCATATATGTTTGTTGAACTACTAAAAATCTCTCTTGTTGTAGAAGCAAAAGTTCAGTTATTACTACAAAAAGTGTATAATCTTAGTAAACCATGTCAATAAAATTAAAGCCTTAAACAACAGCCTCTTTATTTCCTTAGACTTCATGTGGCATGAGATAAGAGTCACAGAGCAATAAATTCAAATTAACAACTGTAACCCTTCAAACCTGTATCCTCAAACTGGCTGGTTACAAGAGAAATGATTTTTACAACATGGCGAGATAAGCAATTATCTATTGTCTCTTATACTAAGACTAACCTTTGCACGGACTCATTTTAGACCGTTTCTCTATCTCTGGAGAATATCTTCTGCACAAACAATAAGGTCCTAGATAGTGATGATTTGCTGAACATATGCAGAACAGATGGTTATAGAAATTATTTCTCCATTCGATTGTTACATTACTCACTTCTGCCATCTTGCTACCCATGCAAACACAAGGCTATATAAAGCCAGTCTGTAGGTCATTCCCTATATTGATTTGTGGAGGCCACTTGGCATGCCTGCCTGTGGAGGGGTACAGGGACCAGCATCCTCAGACACTGTTGCCTAGATTTCTGGCAGAGTGCTTTTAGGGAGTAAGAAAAAAGTAATATGATGTCATTCAGGTAATGTCCAAGTTACATTTTAAATCTCCCTAAGGTAGTTGTTTGGGAGCTCTTGGGAATGAACTGCGATCAGATCTGGAAGATTCAGTCTACATTCTGCAACAGCCTGGTGTGGGAAAGTCTTGTCCTGGACAGATATCTAGGAAGAAAAAAGAAGCTGAGGACTACAAAAAGCAAACACTAGAGATGAAAGGGTTCTTGTTGACCTCACATGTTGCTCCTTCCATCATCTCCATGTTGTAACCAATGGCCACAGTTTGCAGTTTGAACTATCTTAATCCCTCAGTGAGGTAAATCACAAATGTTTTCATACAGATATTTCTTAATCCACCTCTTATGCCATACATCCAGAAAAGAGAAAACCAACAAAAAGCACAATACTATAGAAATTGAGTTTTCAGTCCTTCAGTTGACTTGAGTTTTGGAGTAAGTCCTATTCAATTAATTCATCTTATATTAAGTTGTCCTAATACCAGGATTAAAGCCAGGTGAGTTGAAAAGGTCACACTGAGAACCTGTGGTCTCTACCACAGCATTTTCTTGTTTACATTTAATTGAATTTCAAGTGAGTTCATAATGAATTGATAAAACCACTATACTGTTTCTGCCACTTGGTTTTAATTAGTGACTGGGAATAAAAAAGTCCTGATTTAATTTAGCAATTAAAGGGTTAGTTTGAAGCTTGAGAAGAAATGAAACAGTATACTGTGTAAGGATGTTTTTGGGGGTGCTAATTTTCTCTCAGTTCCTCAAATTTTTATGCAGGAGTTTTGTGCCATGGACTGTGCTGGGAATATAACATACCTGTCCTGTGGACCTTACTTAGTATAAGATCACTGTATTGTTCAGACTTAGATGAAAAATCTTTCAGAAAATCAAATACTCCAAGAAAAATCCTGACACTAATAGTAAAACAAATATGAAAGCATATTAGATTTTGCATGCTTTATCCATTATATCCATTTCTACAAATAACCATTTTCCCAACCAAAATGGTTTTCCACTTTCACTGCAAATATTGGTTGTAAGTATTCTGTTAATATCTTCAGTATACTAAATACTAAATTCTTTAGTCATCAAAACAGATAATTTTTCTAATTTGTGGAAGAAATGGCATATAGCATTGTGACTTTTTGTTAAGTACAAGGATAGCCAGGGTTCTGCATAAGGCTTTGCAAGAAACTCAGGTATTTTTTAAAAAGAACCTTTTAAATGTTGGCCAAATGGATTACCTGTCCTTATTTCTTTCTTTCTCCCTTCGCTCTTTCCTTTTATCTGGAGGATATTAGTATGGAATAAGTAACATGACGAAGTGGCTTTGCTTTTTATGGTTTCCCAAGGCTATGCCTATTTTACAGAGATTCGTTCCACTGGAAGTCCCAGGTTTCCTGTTTTTATTATCCACACTTCACACGGTGGTTTAGACTAAATTGGCCATTGCAGAGTTTGGAGAGCAGTCTGTTTAACACAGTAAATTGCACTGCTACTTCCATACCCATCTCTCACGACCCATGCTCTGAGGCTGATCAAATGGGTCTCTAACATAGAAGGGCCCATCAGCGCCTCTCTTTCCACCTGTTTGTGAAGTTAGCTTCTCTTGAAAGTTTGACTTCAGTCATGTTCATTTGGCCTAATGAGTGGATATCAGGAAATAGGTAACTTGGAAGGAGAGATGCCTATCAGAATGTAATTTCCTTTTCAGCAAGAGATGCTTCTTCACTCTTTGGACTATCTAGCCCCCGGTGGCAAAGGCTCAGCAGAAAAGAGTTCACATTGCCTGGTAAAACTCTGACAGTTCATGCAATCTTATGACCTTAGCTCCCCAGCAAGCTCTTAGAAATAGAATTTCTCTTTTAGAGGATTGTAAGTACATTCAGCAAAGACTCACTCCACGTGCATGGTAATTTAGCTAGTCTACAACAGGAGAAATGGTAATACATACGAAGGGGTTTGTAATAACTGGCAGTGAGTTAGACACAGCAAATAAGCCCGGCACAGAATGACCAGGCAGAGGAGGAGGGATGGGGAGAAATGAAAATCCTTGGGGTGAGACCACGGCGTAAGCGGGGAATGAATGAGGAGTGACACTGTCCCTGTGTCCATTTTGGGCAGCAGAGCTGTGAGCTCCCTTGCCAAGAATGCAGGTTAGGTTAATTGTCCAGAGCGGCAGCTCATGGAAGCTCATCTATCTTCCCAGCAGACAAGTCTTTCCTGGCCTCAAAACTCCTTGAAACAATTAACATTGCTTTTTTTCTTCTGTTTTTGTAACTGTCAGTAACTTGTTAAGTCCATAGATGATGGAGAATTTGGAAACGAAAACTGAAAACAGTTCGGACAGTGCCAATGCAGATCTTCTAGCCTCAAGACATTTCTGGAACCCCTAGGGCAGTATTTGCATGTTATGCTGATTGCACTCTTAGGCAGTTATGTTATAATGTGTGAGACATTGTTGTCCTCATTTTATAAGCAACAGAAGAGTTACTTCTATAGTAGATAGGGTTCTTACATTTAGAAGGATTTCTGATATGACACCGTTCCTTTCTATGATGACTCCAAATATTTGTAATGTTACAAAGCCTTTTTACAGTTTTTATTACCCCATATTTTCCCTGACTGCTTCCTACCTCTGTTATTATAACTGGGCTGTGATCAGGTACCAGAGAACCACACACAAGGATATATAAAAAGAAACCTTACTGTGTTAGTATTTTGCAGGAAGACGTGATCCATCAAAATACATTTTTTTGAGTTGCCTTGTCCAGTCCTTTTTGACCTGTAGCTAAAAAATCATTTCATTTGGATTTACAGTTATGCCCTTCTGCACTTAAATGGTTTTAGTGATGTGGGGTGTGTGTGTGTGTGTGTCTGTGTGTGCGCACACACTTGCATGCCTGTGAGCATGGGTGAAGGTTTTGTCCTTGTGATTTATGATAGCTCTGTGGCATGGTTGTCTTATGGAAGTTGTGAAAATTCTAGTGAATCCCATCAATTGTGATAAACACAGCTGTTAATCATCAGTGTTTCTGTACCTCTGGAAAAAAAAAAACAAAGCTGAGAACTCTCACTGATTCTAATGATTTACAACACCAAGATTGATAGGAGTCTGAGGTGACTATTTGCAGACTATTTGGATCTTCTCCATTTATTGTTTTGCTGTATATCCATCATAGAATTAAAAAAAATTAAAATAATCCACAGGTGCCTCTAATGGTAGGAAAACAACTCAGATCCCCTTGACACGGTAGAACTGAATGAGAGGATAAGAAAGAAACTGTGCTATTTATTCTATCCCCGGAGTAATAAAAGAGTAAGGTGAAACAGAAAGAGTACATTCCTGTGAGCATCATCTGGGTTATGAATGTGTTCACAGTTTACATTTTTTTCAAATGTGCATTTGTGAAACTAAGCATTCTTCCCTCTGGTTAGGTCCCTCTACACTTAAGGACATATGTGGCCATGGTTGGTGAGTAGAAGTTGAGAAGATAGACCCTCGTATCACTCACATCTATTTCTTTTCTCCTGAGAGTACAGGACTGGGGACAAACCACAAGCAGTGTCCTTTTGTGAAATGTGACTGGTGTGCAGGTGAGGTAAAAGGTGAAAAAACAGATTTAGTGTCCGTCTAATGTAGAAAAGGAAAAAGATGGGAAGAACAGAATCGTGAAGAATTAGCAGAAATATGGAAGTAGAGGAAAATATTTCCACACGTTTCTGATACTTGCTCAAGTCATGGAAATTGCGCTTTCTGCTTTGGGACTATAGACTGGTGGCAAGTAGAAAAGTTGGCAAATACGGACAAGGTAGGATATATATATATGTATGTATGTGTGTATATATATATATTTCAATAACTCATCCAAATTTAAGTACCCTTTTAATATTAAGGTTCTACCTTCAGTTAGAAATTTCTTCATAAAGCAACTCAAAATGTTGAAGTAGCAGATATGTATACATTGTCCATTCGAGGTAGTAACAGCAAGATATTATCCACATTTTGGCAAACTTTTAGTCTTATGCTGGTGAAGTCTTGCATGTTTAGAAATTAATCAGAATGTCTTCCTATGTTTTGATTATTTTTATTTTCAGTATATACGTCATCAATAGCAGCCAAACTAAACAAATAATACTTCTATCCCTGAAATATTGCAAATAACATATCTTCTGCCACTGATATTTCTACTTTTCTCCGTGGTGATTGTATGATAACATTTGGTATAAAGCCTCAGTAAAATAATTTTCATGACCATTTAATGAAATCAAAATTATTATTATAAATCTAATAATCTGAAACCAGAGGATATTTCTAAGAAATATTTAGAAGTCATGCACATAATTCCAACATCTTGAAAAAAGAAGATGTAAAACTTCTGAGAGAAGGACCCCAAAAATTTCAGTGTGCTTATATTTCAGAGCATCAGCACCAATAATAGTAAAGAATCAGCATCTCAGATAAAGTGAAAAAGGGACATGACAGTTGTCTGCGTCTTTCTTGTTATTAGGAGTCTTCTCATTTAATTACCTTGCCTTTACTTTGACTTTGTCATCTCTAAGAGTTGTGGTTTCCTGGAGGGAAACAGTCTTTGGTTAGACTCATGGGCTAGACTCATGCACAGGTCACCCTGGAGCTTTTCAGCTCCATTTACCCTGGAGGAATCTCTCAGAACTCCTTTGCCTTGGCTCTGTCACAGAACAATATTCCACTGGAAGGAAAGTGCTGGCTGGATCCCTGTTATCACCTAATTTTCTTTCATTTGATGAAATCCTGGATCCCTCTTTCAGGGAAGCATTCCACAGACTGAAGGTGAAACCAAGTAAAATTTATCTGAAACTAAAGTGTACGTGAAAGTACATTTATTCTGTGGCAGCCTGGAAGGAGCCAGTAGCTTTGGTCACTGTGTGTCTGAAAATTGTTTATCAGAAAGGGAGTGCTTGATGAAGAGAGTAAGAGTGCTTTACAGCATAAACAAGTTGCTTTCGTGTTACATGAGTGAGGCAAGGCTTTGAAAATGATAAAGACCTGGGATCAAGTCATAGGAGATGCCGTTGATGCTGTGCTGTGTCCCCTGGACCCACCTGACTATACAGGCAGCTGTAATGGACACACACTAACTGCCTCTCACCTCCCGTTCTCTGCTGCTCGGAAGTGCAGGCTCCCATGGACAACCCTCAGCTTGTGGGGATGGGAGATGGTGGATGGATGTCCAGTCTTCTAGGGTGGGAACATACAGAGGCCTGTTCTTTATGGTTTCTAAGAGGGTCCTCAGCAAGACTGAGCTTCCGTTGCCTACGGAGGTAACCCGTGCACTCACACAATCTATATTGGATTTTTTCCTTCCTTGTGTTATTTCTCTATTCTCTTTTTCTTTCTGAGGATCACTTCCCAAGGAAATTACCTGTACCAAGTATTTGTCGTGGGATCTGATCTGTGAATCCAAACTGGAAGTGGTCTTAACTATGCATTTAGCCAGCACAGAGACTCGAAGGAGGTCATTTTATTTTTTCTGGGCCAAGTTTCTTAATCTAGCAAATGAAGCAGTTGGGCTAAATTGAGAATTTCCTTATTGAGCTGCAGAACTCTTTTTTAAAAATTAAATCTTAAAATCTTATAAAAAAGTGATGAAGATATTTCTTAGGTAATTTACAGCTTTTTGGTCTGTTCAGCAGACATTACTTGTTTGTAGATCACTTAGGTATATTATTGGATTCTTATAATTCCTTATTCCTTTGGAATAACGGGACTATCTTTAAGGCTCATTGAAAGTTTAAAATTCTGGGATTCCAATAGTGGATAAAGGTCTGTGAAGAGCTCTCTACTTCTATCCTAATCTCTGAGTTATTTTCCAAAGTCCAATCCATTCAGAACTAGTTTAGAATCTTCTTTCCCATGCCATTAATCTCCCGTTACCAAATGGTTCTATGCATCCTGGTACATGTGCATTTACATGCTCCAAAGAATGAATCAGAAATGAGCTTGTGGCATTACATAGTTTTCTAGGAATTTTAGTACAAAGACCATAAATTCTGGATGATACATGAGATGAATTTGGGGGCAAAAAGGAAACTCAGTCAATTTTTTTTTAACTTCACCGTAAACGTTTTCAGGCTTTTTAACCTCTTAGTTAGGTTAAAAGAACATATTCAGCAATACCTTTCAGCTTTAACACAGATGAAGAATATGTATTTCAGGGAGCCTATGTGCTGTAAATTTGTTTTGGTTCCCAGCTTAATTCTTACTCATTTGTATAATTCTCAAAAGTTGTTTTCCTTTCTGCAACAAGGTATTTTGACTAGAGTTTCAAAATAAGATTATTTTTTTTTTCCCTAGAAGTATCCACATACCTCTTTGTTTCGTCCTTTCCCACACTTTCTGCCTAAGATGGGATCTGGACTTTCATCAGCCTGTCTTCCTCTATTATTTTCCTTAGAATATACAGTATATTCCTTTTCCTTCCAGGTAAACTACTAAACCTGTAAGCACTTGTTTTCCCTGGGACTGGTCCCAGCACATCTTTCACCTTGCCGGTCTTTCTAGGGACATCTCTTAAAACCTGCACCCTTGCTTAACTTATAGAAAGTCAAAAAAAAAAAGTCCTTTCTTACATTTTTTTTTCACTTGAGGAATAGTTGTTAACTTATTTCCATTGTTCCTCAAGTCTTGCTTTTTTTTTTTCATTTTCTTTTTAGGGCTGGAACTGTGGCATATAGACGTTCCTGGGCTGAGGGTTGAATCGGAGCTGCAGCTGCCAGCTTGTGCCACAGTCACAGCAACACAGGATCTGAGCCACATCTGTGACCTATGCCAATGCTTGCAGCAATGCCAGATCCTTAACCCCATGAGTAAGACCAGGGATCCAGCCTGCATCCTCATGGGTATTAGTCAGGTTCTTAACCTGTTGAACTGCAAAGGGGACTCTAAACTTTTGCTTTTGCAATTGCATTTTCTTTTAAAAAGATGTATTACTAGACTTGTGGAAGAGATAGAGTAACTTCCACACAACTTTCTAGATAGCATGTATGCAAGTTCTATTAGAAAGACTTATTCCTCCCAACTATGATTCTTAGAGATGTTAGTTAGGTATTTCTTTTTGAAGCTGAAAGTCAGTAAGAAAGAGAATAATTTACATACCCATCTTAACCCATCCAAAATGGCCCAAATTTCTAGAGGAAGTGATTGCTTTGAGTTCCTTTTATGAGTTCTTTATTTAACCAATAAATTTCTATAATATTTCAAAGCCTTGAAATACAGGACAGTATTAGGTCAACATTTAACATTTTAGAGGTTGTAGTCTTTTTTCGGTATCCATGGAGGTTTGGATCCAGGACCCCTGCAGATACCAAAATCCAAGGATGCTCAGGTTCCTTAGAGAAAATAGTCCAATATTTGCATCTAACCTATGCACATCCTCCCATATACTTTACATCATCTCTAGATTACTTATAATACCTAACATAATGTAAGTGCTATATAAATAGTTGTAATACAATACAAATGCTATGTAAATAGTTGCCAGGCACAAGGCAAATTCAAGTTTTGCTTTTTTGGAACTTTATGAATTTTTTTCCAAATATTTTTAAATTGTGATTGGTTGAATCTGTGGACATGAAATTCTTAGATGTGGGACCCAGGGGTAGGAGGGTCAACCATACATTCTTTCCTATCCTTGGCAAAGTTTCTCCTGAGCCCTTCAGTTGTGTGTGTTGCCTAATTTTTTTTCATTTCTGAGCTCCGTCTTTTCTTTCATGAGAGATAAGCCCTCCTATACGACTTCATCTAAATACATCCCTTATGCAAACCACCCGGGCTTTGGAAAGTGGGTCTCTTGTCTCACATGTCTGTTTTAAGTTCCTTCAAATCAGAAGCTCTTCTCCCCAAATTAAGCAACTTGTTGGGTATGTGATAGTTCCTTAATATATGCAGGCGGGATAAATCACCAAATTATCAGAACGTATGTTTTCAGAGCTGCTTTTGGATAAGCTTTCATTAAGAATTTTCTAAATGGCTCAAGATTTCGTGATTTGACTGTTTTTCAGAGGCTCTGACCAGCTTTTTCATTATTTTCGATTCCATGTATGAATTATGTATCTGAAATTTCTCTCCTACTGTGCTTGGCTTTGATGGCATCCCAAGCTGTTGAGCTGACTTTGTCAGATTATAATGCTTTATCTCATTCTTGGTCTGGCTCTTCCACCTTGGACACTGCTATGAAAAACAAAATTCCTTTCGTTTACGTCTCTCTGCCATGTGCCTCTCCATGTTGAGCTGTGCTCATATCAAGTGTCAGCCCACACTCTGTAGAGATGACCAGAGGTTCTATGATAGATGCCAGGGTGGTGGTATGCTCACCACAGACTAGTTTGGGGGCATTCCAGGGAGGGAAACAACTATTTTCTTTCCGGTTTTAGTTCCAAGATCCTTTAGCAAATTAAGCCAGTATGTCTCCGCATTGTGTTTTATATTATTTCTGGGCAGGAATCATTACTGATGTATTATTCCCTTCAGTACCAGTGCTCCCAACATTTGGCCAACGTGTAGCCACAGGTACAGCAGTTGATACATTTCATATGTGCTTAGTTCTTCATGTTTTCCCTTTTGTGGAATTTCTCTTGGAACACTTCTAGGTTATTTTTGTTCTTTATTCTTTTACTATGACACCTACCAAAAGATGTTGCCAGGTCAAGATCTTAGGATGGTGGATGGTCCCCTGGAGCCTCCGGAGAGTGACATACTGTTATCATCTGCTTTGGGGCACTAGGAATTGTGAGGCAGCCCCAGCAAAGTCTTTTATTTGTTTTCTTCCCGTCTCTAATCATCTCAGTTTGTCTCTACAAAATCAGTAATGTTGGATAGGACCTTTCCCTTCTGATTAGCTGTATTTTTAGGTGGTGGCAAATGACAACAACAAAAACAGTTACTTGCTGTATGCTGATCTGTGCCAGGCAATGTTCTATGTGTTGTATATGCATCTTTGATTTTATCTCTACAGTAACTGTATGAGTTAAGTATCATTCACCCAATTCCTCCAGAGGCCTCTGGTTGCTCTTCTTGTCTGCTTCCTAACCTGCTATTTCCTGCCCATCTCTTCCACATGCTAGTGTAATATGTAATGTAATATATGCAACGTGTTATTATATAATATGCAATTTTCTGAGCCTTATTACCAGGATAATCTTCTCCTTAATTTTAAAACATTGTGCATATTATATGCCCTATTGATTGATGAAGGGCAAGAGGGGGATTATAACTATTCGTATTATTTCATTTTCCTATTCAGTGATGCTTTCTGTAAATCCAAGATGGCAAAGTGACAAAGAGGTAAAACGGCATGTGAAACAGTTTCTCTCCTAATGATGCCACGCTCCTGTATTTTGTTTTTACTCCTATTTCTTCTCACCCCCCTCATCCAAGCCCCAATCTTCAAATTCACATATACCAGACTTGAGGAGTTGACCTTCCTCTGCACGTCTTTTAAATACATGACTTACTATGAATTCTCTTGGCTGGTTGATAGACTCTGAAGAACAGAGCAATGAAATGACTTGCCAAGTTTAGAGAAATCTGTCAGAGAAATACGTGAGCAGTGGGGCTTATCCTTCATGAGGTCTTGTTCAAATCTGGGGAATCTTCCCTGAAGGCAGAGTTATTCCCCCTTGCCTCTGTTATCTCATGTCACTTTATCTGTCCCTCAGCACAGCATTTATCTCAGGCTATTGTGGCTGGAGGTTTATTTCTCTTCCCTATTCAATTGTGAAATCCTTTACAGCAAACACTCTGTCATTTATCCATGCATCCCCGGGGCCCAGAACAGCACTTGGCATGTTGTCGATGTTGGACAAGGGTCTGTCTGGCAAATGACTACATTCATGCTCTACAGCTGGCTGCTATTTTTATTCTCGTTCTCTGAGGTACTGCTTCATATGGATCCCTTTGTTCAGTGGGTGCTGATACAGGAGAGTAGTCCTAGTGACTCAGAACAATATATGAGGCAACATGGATTTCAACTACACAAGTTTCATCACAAAGATTCCATTTTCAAATTAAAAACCCTGAGTTAAAACAGACCTGATCTACTCATGCTATGGAATCTCCTTTGTAAAAGCTATGAAATGAGTTGAAACATGAAGGTCAAATTTCAGAATGAAACTTCAATATTATGACCAGAGTTTTCACAAGGCAGTGAGGATTTTGTGTGTTTGTGAGCACACACACTACACACACACACACACACGCTCACACTCACACATGTATCTGCTGCTTGAGGTCATTTTTTGTGGTTATATTAGCTTTAATTTACACATTAAACGTTACTTTATCAAATTGTTTACATCCATGAATTTCCGACATCATTTCAGATTGACCTGCAGTAAATTTCCCTGGGTAGGCACAGAGACACACCTCTGTCCCAGATTTTAACTCACGAACAGAAGTAAGTTATTAAAGGAATCAGGAGAGAAGAAAAAGAGAAATAGCTATGCTTCTAATAGAAGAAAGCAAACGTTGATTTAATCAATTGACTTTTAAGTAAGAGAACAGATGTTTTCTATTAAATTCCTGGTGAAAATTCGGTAGGCGCCAGTGATACTTTAGGACCAGTGGCTTCTGATAAAGTTTGAGGTGAAGGTCTGGGCTGTTCTTGCTAAATGGGCTTTTGCACAGCAGGCCTGTCACTGTGGTGAGTTTTTCTGTTGAGGGAGAACTAGCTCTCTCTTCTTATTGCATTCCTATGCTCTCTTTTACTGCCCGTTGACTTTTTTCCCCCTCTTAGAGCAGGAAATAACATTAAATTTGTGTACTGTTGTTTTTTGAAAATATTAATTGTAAGAATTTAATTTTCTACCTATCCGTAGCTATTTGAATCTTGCATTTTCTGGCCCAGGAGAAACACCTGTGATGCCTTCTGATCTTACCTGGGTTACAGCCTGCCTCCTCTTTGAGCAGCTGAGTTTCAAGCGTGGTTGAAGTGTTAGTTTCCCTGATGCTGTCTTCATAACCTGTGCCCCAGCCTTGCTATGGAAACATTAACCAGAACCCTGCTCGCTAAAACTTCAAAGGACTCCTCCAAATGTGTCTAAGGTTCTACATTCCCCCAAATGCCAGCTTTTCTTTTTCAGCTTCTTGAAAATTGCTGCAGTAATATGAGACTTCTCCTTCTCATAAACACTCCAATTATGTTAATATTCTTGGAATTTCTTTGCCAAACACAATTTGTTATTGCGATTTCATGTACTACATCATCTTCTTTGACATTTTTTTTTCCCCAGACAGCCACCATCTCACCCACCTTTTGATAAACAACTCTGCTAGACTGTAAACTCCTTATGATGAGGGAATGTCTTACACCCTTTTCAGTCCCTGAGCAGAGCATGGGTCCTACTCCATAGCAGGACCGTATAAAGGTTTGGTGAATGAAGCCATATATGTCCCTTATAATCATATATTAGAGCCCATGTGTAGGCAGGGCTACCTCAGACCATTGTCAACTTCCCACTGAGGAAACTGAGACTACCAAATTAACAAAGTGACTTGTTCCTTGCTCATATTTTACATAATGAATTCTCCTCTTCTCACTTGTGCATCTTGTATTATCTGATAATGGTGGTGTATGTATCCATTTGCTTACAATTAGTCTGTATTGATACACAAGAGTATCTAGAACTACACAGTGACTGTTTTTATAAAATAAACTAGTCTTAAACACTGGTGTGATAGCATTAGAAAACTAAAAAAAATTTACAATTTAGTAATTTCCATTCTATGGGAGATAGAATGAGTAACCATTTCCTGATACCTGCACAATGTAGACTGGCACCTACTTGGAATAACATTTCACTCATTGACTAAATTAAGTGGAGAAGATGATAAAAAGGGTAGTATTGAGACACATGGAAACTCTTCCATGATTCCTTTCCCAATAGAGCTGTATTGGGTCTGTTCTGATTTTCACCCTTCGGTGTCATACTTTATCCTGTTCCTCCAACTAAAACATCTGCAGTAGGAGCAGGAGAGTGTTTCCAAGGCAGGAGCCTGAGGAATGCTTATTTGAATGGAGCTGACTTCTTACCCTCCCCAAGGGGCAGAGGTGTTGATAGTTTCCATCAGTAATGACCTCATAGGAATGCCGTGTGCATCTCAAAAGCCACCAGCACAGCTGGCACTGATTCAGGGAGAAGCTGGAGCCTGAATCTAGGTGTCATTGAGACACAGCTACACTTTCTTCTCCTGGGTGATCTGTTGGCCCAGTTCTGAAGGCAGGTTGGGAAGAAACATGGAAGAAGACTCTTTCAAAGCCATATCTGCCCTCTGGAAAGAGTGAGCACCTGATTTCCCAGTCCTGAAATATCCAATGTACATTATTTAGAAGTATTAAAGTAACTTTCTTTCTTCTTAAAACCCCCAATTAATTACTCAGTTCTTGCATTCACTCATAAACTAACCCAGACATGGTGAGCACCTGCTATGAGGTACACACTTATGAGGCAACAGGAATACATTGGAGAGAAAAACCGAAGTCAACCTGCCTTCATGAAGGTTTCAGTCTGTCAGAGAGATGGGCCCCAATCAAATAGTCACACAGTTGTACAGAGGTCAGTGCTCTGAAGGCAGAGGATGTTGTTCTAAGAAAGTGCATAAGAACAAGTTTCAAGACTCACAGACATTGAAAACAAACTTGTAGTTGCCAGAGGGTGGGGTGGTCAGTGAGGGAAGGACTGGGAGTGTGGGATTAGCAGATACAAACTAGTATATATAGGATGGATAAACATAAGGTCCTACTGTATAGAACAAGGAACTATATTCAATATTCTGTGATAAATCATAATGGAAAAGAATATGAAAAAGAAGATATATATATATATATATATATATATATATATATATATCCATACACACACACACATATATATGTATAATTGAATCACCTTGCTTTCTGCAGCAGAAATTAACACGGCATTGTAAATCAACTATACTTTGAGAAAACTTTTTTAAAAGAACATCTTTCTTACAGTTGGTGTCAGGATAGTATTGTTTCAGTTACACTCTTTGAAGGAAGAATGGAAGTTAACTTGGTGGAGAGGTGGGGAGCAGAACTTTTATGGGATAGAAAGCAGCATGGACAATGGGAGCTTGTGCAGGAAAGAGTGGAATATTTAGGAAAATGCACAAATATGGGTCAGATGAATCTTGAAGAATAGGCAGATGCAGACCATACAGATATTTGCCCTCTCTCTTTCTCTCCCTCTCTCTTCCCACTCCCCCTCCCCTGCTTCCTTTTACAACCTGGTTATAATTTTCAGCTCCCTCCAGTGTCCCACTAAAATATCCAGCTGCAGGTGGAGGACAAGGTTGCTGGATGAGTACATAATCATACTGAGCTTTTGCTTCTTTCTAGCACAGTGTAAGGAACGGTTCTGAACATACGAATCTCCAGAAGTAATAACTACACTTTTGACAGAATTCAGAAATACTGGACATACAGGAAGTCTAACCAGTTGGCTTACCTTCTGTCTTCTGGTGCTTGAGCTGATCCTCAAGAAGAACTTCTCTAGGAAGGGGACTTTGTATTTTTCTACCAAGGAGTACTGTGCTCCAACTTAAGACCCTGCCTTTTGTTACACCTAACTGAGGTTTCCTTTTGTGACACTTTCAATAGAAATGGAGATTATTTTTTTCCATGTAATTGTTTTTTAAGTCTCCTATTCTCTACACTGTTAAATAGAGCTGAACTCTGCTTTCTAAATAAAGCTGCCTATTATTCTGAGCTATATGCCCTCTAGAACCTAATCTTTTAAACTTTATCTTTCATTCTTATCCCTCTTTTATTCTTAGCTGTCACCACTGTTTAAATTTCTTTTGTAACATGCAAAACTGACTATATGGCTTCCTTGCTGAAAGTCATTCAGTGACTTTTCTTCATTAACTAGAAGATAAAAATCAAACATTTTAGGAGGATGTTTCAAGTTCATCTGGTTCTTCTCTATAATTTGTCCTTATCTTATTCTGCTCTAGGATACTAATTATGTATTTTTGCCTCCAGTTTGAGCCACCTCCTGGTCCCAGAGCTGCCATGTTATTTTCAGCACGGCCTTTGCTGGTGCCATGTGTGAACTCTGACCTACTGGCAAAGTTTTTTTTTAAGTCACTGCTTCTTTTCAGAAGCAATTTGTAGTTCAGTGTTAATTTTCTTTATCTCTATTTGTATGCTCTGAGAGCACTAAGAAAACACAATTTAGTTGTAATTACTTCTCTGTTTGTCTTCCTCCACTGAATCTAGCTAGTATTCCCATCACTTAACATAGTACCTTGCTTGCGGCTTTTGATCAATAAATATTTGTTGAAAAAAACAAATGCATTCATGAATTTAACATATTAATAGTGCTAACTGCAAGACAGAAAAAAAGTACTTGCCTAAAGACAGAAACAATGGGAAAGTTATACTTCTTTTAGAAATTTTAATATGGTTGTGATTTACTCTGGGAACTCTATAACATTTCTGTGACAAATGTTTATAAGTGAAGAATGCCTGCAATATATTGACTGCAAAAGTATACCTAAATTTTCATCCCTCCCTTTATGCACACCTTTTGCAATAAAACTTTTCAGCTCCTTCCATCAAGAGGTGGAGTCTGTTTCCCCATCCCTTGAATCTGGGCTGGTCTCATGACCTTTTTAGGCAATAGAACACCATGGATCTGAGTATTCTAATGACCCTGGTTCTGATCCTAGACCTCCAATGTCCTTGAACAGTTCTGCCCTGTCTCTTGGAGTCCTGCCACTGCATGAGAACAAACTTAGTCTGTACTGATGGAGGATGAGAGACCATATGGAACAGAGAGGAATTTTCCCAGCTGAGGTCTTCAGAGACGGCACAGTCCGCAGGGGATCTGCCAGTTGGCTGCAGGTGCCTGTTCAAGCCAAGACCATTCAGCTGAGTGTAGCATAAACTCTAGCCAGCAGAATCATGAGCTAAATAAATGGTACATTTAATCCACAAAAATATGGACTGTTATAAAAATGTTTCCCAGTAATAATCCATTTTTGTCTTTTTTTTTTTTGTCTTTTTAGGGCCGCACATGTGGCGTATGGAGGTTCCCAGGCTATGGGTCCAATTGGAGCTGTTGCTGCTAGCCTACGCCAGAGCCACATCAATGCCAGATCAGTTCCCAGTCACATCTGCGACCTGAACCACAACACACGGCAATGCCGGATCCTTAACCCACTGAGCAAGGCCAGGGATTGAACCTGCAACCTCATAGTTCCTAGTCGGCTTTGTTTCTGATGCACTACGACAGGAACTCCCATTTTTGTCTTATTTAATAATTTATTTTTTATTCACAAAGTATTTTTTGAGCACCTTCTGCAAATCAGTGTTTTAGGCTTTATTCGGATACATGGCTAAATAAGATATAGTCCCTGCCTATAAAACTTCTAGGAGGAAGGGAACAAATGCATACACAGGCAAAGATGCGAAGTTTAGTATAAGATTCCAAAAAAATGTCAGGGTAAGTGAGCGTTAAGATGCCATTTCCTAATTGGTTGATAGTAGAATATCCTCCAACATGAGGAAACAGTGTGGAGTGACCTGTGAGCACAGGAAATGTCTTCGAAATCAGTTCTAAGTTGAGCGGCCTGAGCATCTTTACTGAAAGCCATGCAACACCTCAGCTGCTCAGTGCCCTTTGATGCTGAGGTTAGGAGTGGGACCTACCAATAAAATGCTATTCTTTATCAAGTTACAGAATTAGAAAAAATGTCACAGTACAGTCAAATCAAAATGTATAATCAATTTTGGAGTTCCCGTTGTGGCTCAGTGGTTAACGAATCCAACTAGGAACCATGAGATTGCGGGTTCGATCCCTGGCATTGCTAAGTGAGTTAAGGATCCGGCGTTGCCGTGAGCTGTGGTGTAGGTTGCAGACGCGGCTCGTATCTGGTGTTGCTGTGGCTGTGGCGAAGGCCGGCGGCTACAGCTCCTGTTAAGACCCCTAGCCTGGGAACCTCCATATGCCGCGGGTGCGGCCCTAGAAAAGGCAAAAAGACAAAAAAAAATGTATAATCAATTTTAAGTACAATAAGAAGTTTTTGTAAAGTATCCACCACTGTGAATTTCATTTTGAGTTGATTCAAATACAAATCCTAAGACTTTTATTTGAGGAGATATTTACTGATATGGAAAGTGATTAGATTGCCAACAAATACCAAACAGCTCAGAATTTCCTCCACACAGGCATGTTCTAAGAATGGTTTTCAGTAACCAGCATTTTGTTTTTTTCCCCAGAGCAATGTTGAGCACGTAGTTGAGACTCAAAAATAATTGTTGAAGTTAAAAGGCTTCCTTTTTGTTAGAAATAAAAGAATGACCTTTCTCCAGAGAAGACATATGGATGGCTAGGAGATATATGAAAGGAAGATGCTCAGCATAGCTAATTATTAGAGAAATGCAAGTCAAGATTTCAGTGAGATATCGCCTCACACCAGTGAGAATGACTATTATCAAAAAGTCTACAAATAGTAAATGCTGGAGAGGGTATGGAGAAAAAGAAACCCTTCTATACTTTGGTGGGACTGTAAAGAAAGCAGTAGAGTTTCCTTTAAAAAGATAATAGTTACCATATGATCCAGCAATCTCATTCTAATTTGAAAAGATACATGCACACAAATGTTTATAGTGGCACTACTTACTGTAGCCAAGACATGCAAACAACCCAAGTGCCCATCAACAGATGATTGATTTAAGAAGATGTGTGTACAGTATAGTATATATATATATATATATATGTATATATGTATATATATATACACACACACAATGGAATATTACTCAGCCATAAAAACGTGAAATATTACCACTTATGACAACATGTATTTACCTAGAGAATATCATACTAAGTAAAGTTAGAGAAAGGCAAATATGATATCACTTTACGTGGAGTCTAAAAAAATAATGCAAAATAATCTACATACAAAACAGAAACAGACTCATAGACGTGGAAAACACACTTGTCGGTACCAAAAAGGAAAGGAAGTGGTGGAGGATAAATTAGCAGTATAGGATTAATAGATACAAACTACTGTACATAAAATAGCTATGCAACAAAGACTTACTACATAGCACAGGGAACAATATTCAATATCTTGTAATAACTTAAAAACTTGAAAAAATATATAACTGAATCACTTTGCTATACACTAAAACTAACACAATATTAAAAATCAACTATACCTCAGTTTAAAAAAAGGAATGAACATTTGACTGGCTTCATGTTTCAGTAATCTCTTAATGTATCCAAATGATTAGAGAATGTGATATTCTGGCTTAATTAGTCTATCAAAAGATTAGTATTTATTTTATATATTTATAGTTTACCTAATAACAATAAGAATTCAGTAGAAATGCTAACACTAAAATAATAGTTAATTTGACTTTCTCTTATAGTCACCAAACTTTATTGTTTAACACTGTAAGCAAAGTATTTTGAGGATTTCTGGATGTTTGTATTCATATGGTTGTGAGCTTCCCACAAAAGCTGTCATTTATAGTATTATGCCCATACAACTAGAAGTCAAAATATGAATAATCCTGAGTTTTTCACTTTTATTTTTTTACATAGTAGCACAGGGTGTTTAACTGTCAAAATGGCAAGTTAACATACAACATAGAATGCTTCTTCCTGTATTGAATTTATCTTCTCCAGATGTGTGACAAACCTTTTATATGCTTTTCTATTTTGTCTGTAAGTCATATATGCCAGAAATGTCAGATTTTTTTTCAAAATTCATTCACAGAAAAAGAGTTTAAATATAATTTAGCAGAAATTCAGAAAGCCAAGTCAAATGTATTCAGCCTGCAACTTAGGTCAGAGCCGAGATTTGCACCATTATAGCATGGGTTTTCATTTAAGATATTTTGGTGAGATAGAGCTCTCTTTTTTTGAAGCTGGGAAATCAAGGTATATTTGTTATTTTCTGCAAAATATTTAGGATAAAAGATGTGGTATATTGAAGTTAGCTGATAGAATAAGGGTTCAGGAGGTACTAGATTAAAAAAAAGATACAATTGTCATTATTTCTTTTTTCATGCTAGGATAAATCAGACAGTTGGAAACTTACTTCAGCCAACTAACTCTCCAAGCAGTGGCTCAGTGAACTGTGTTGCAAAGATGTTTCACACCCTGCATGTGTTCCTAAATTGCACTCAGTTAATAGCAGTTGAGTTTAGTGGAATTAAACTGTATCTATGATTTAGTCATTAAGTAGCTCTGTGTCTTTGCGTAATTCCTTTCCACCCTCTGGGGCTCTAAAACGTGATAACATTTTGAGTTATAAAATTATAAATCATCAAAGTCAAAACATGGTCTTCATTTTCTTTGGGACCAAATACCATTTATTTTCGGGTAGTAAAGGAAATAACTTACACATCTGCCAGGCTGCACACTTGTTTCATTTATTAGTATATCCCAGCATGACCTTGAGGACAGTTAAGTCCTCAAGAAACAATGGATTCTTTGGTGCCTTGTGATATATTTCTCTTAGCTCTTAAAGAATATTATTAGACATGATCTCAACCACCTGGAAGAGCTTTTCTGGCTTTTGCTTCTCTACAGGGGTCACATATACATAGTCTATCTAATTGGAGCCAATACTGATATGGTTGTTTGTGAATATGGCCTCTAGTGGTTTTAATTAGAGTTATTTAATAGGTATAATAATTACTGCATATAATGGCAAGCTTATGTTTTTGAAAAAATTCCTGGGGAGCTCTTGGGATATAATGCTGGTAAGATTATAGTGATATGGCAAAAACTGTGAGGACCCACCCATAAGATCATAAGTAAACAGAGGACTAAAAAAGTGACATTCAAGATAGGAATTTTTCTCATGTGTTGTCTAATTTAGTCCTTACGATAAACCTCTAAGGTAGATATGATTATCCCCATTTTATAGGAGAGGAAAAATTCAGAGAGGTTATTGCTTATTCATTCATTTATTCAACATATATTTATTAAAGGCCTCCTCTAGGCCACTATTCCAGGTATTAGGGAAAAAGCAGTGAAATCTAGCAAGGAAACAGGATCCTTGCGTTCATAGAGTTGCATTCTTGGGAGTGATGGTGGCAGGAGATGACAGCATTAAGCAGGTAACAAATGCATAAACAAATTATTTCAGACACTGTTAAGTTTATGAGGAAAATATAAGGTAATTACTTGGGAGAGGGGATCAGGGGCACCTCTCTGAAAAGGGGACATTTGAGTCTGGATGTAATTTGTCTAAGCGGAGAATCTAAGATTTAAACTTAGGACTCTCCTTGTGCTAAATACTCTAATAATAACATTTCTTTTACTAACTCTGGCAATGAACACTAAAATTCTAAAACATTACATTAATAACTGAAAAACCCAAGAAGACTGTAAGTACCTATATCCTGCTGCTTCTTGAGATTATTAGGGTCAAATAAAAAAATAAAAGGAATGTAAAATCTATTAGGAATTATGTACACTATAGCTTTCTTATTGTGTATCCTTGCAGTCTGGCGTAGGATGCATACTGAGAAAGGAAAAAAAAAAAGGAGAAAAGGAATGAGAAACACTTATGCAATTTCAACTGAAGAAATGAGGAGTGTAGTGATTTAGCCATAAATAAAATATAATGACATTTTTTTCTTTTTCTGCCCCCAATGTCTTGAAGAAACAGCCTTCTGAAGATGATCGTTAAAATTATCAATAGTCTACTGCCATGAAAACAATGGTTAATGCTTAGTGTTTTTCTATGCATATTTAAATAAAGCTAAGTTCGATATTTAGACTTTTTCTTTTTTACCTGATGTTTTATTATTAGTCTTATATTATTTAAACTTCATGAAACATGACTTTTAAATGCCCCAGAACAGTCCATATGGCTGTACAATAATTGATGTTTTCAACCATTCCCCTGTGTTGAACATTTACCCCCATCCACATTTTTTGGCATTTATAGAATACTGAAATTATCCTTATACAAGTTTCTATGTTTGCTTGCCTCATAATGTCCTTTGGATAGATTCTAGAGTGAAAGGACTGTCAAAAACAGGAAATTTCATTCACAAAGTTGCTAGGAAAAAGTTGCTGGGTAGTTGTAGGATCTCTTGCAAAGCCACGTTTGACATACTATTTCACCCTGTACTACTTTGAGTAATAAACTCACCAGTGAAAGTCTTGACTTACAAATGAAAGTCCCAGTGGGAGCTTGTGGTCTAAACTTATCAACCCTGATAGTTATTTGTCCAATATTCTGTTAATAAAACCTTTCTTTTGACCAAAATTTGAGTCCATGTCCAATGATAATTGATACTCATAGTACTGAGATATTACAAAACCTTAATCAGCCAGCAAAAATGAATAACTTATGTTCAGTAGAGTCTTGTATTATGTATTTATAAAATTAGATGTTACTTATATAGGATGGTATTTAGAATTTTCTAACTCTCAAAAGGAACAGTTACTTTATGTCTACATGGTATCTTTGATTACTTATAATTATCAGTTGGTCATAAAAGCCCAGTCCCTAAATTCAGGTTTAACAACAGAATTTATTACATAGTATAATGCAGTTTGTTTCTGCTTAAGTAGAATAGGAGTATTAGATGAGTCATACTCTCATTCTGTGCCATTTTACTTTCCCCAAATAAGCTTACCTCAATTTTATTTAAAACATTTTTTATTTATGTAGGTCTGTCAGAATAACCATGAAGTCTGTCAGATGGCCTTAAGGGATTAGCAAATTATAATTTAGCTTAAAAATGACAATTTTAGCAGATCAGTGTTCCCCTCCAGAGGCTAACAAATATGCATCAACTACACTAAAAAGAGGGATGTTTATTTGAAACTTATCCAAACAATCTGAAACCCCTAGTTGGAAATCTTGAAGAAAAGGGATTTTCCACAGATTCTAGCTTTTCCTCTTTCTCACTTTTAGATATTCAAGGAACGTAGAATCAAATAACCCATCTGGCTTTGTTGCCTGAGGTGGAAGTTCAAGGGAAGGAAAATGCTATTAGGAATAATTTGAATTTGGCTGAAACTTATATCCAAGAAACAAAGGAAAGCATATTGTACCTTAAATGAGGTATATATGGAATCATCTGTGATGTATATGGAAATTTAAACACATGAACTGAACTTTAAACTACATAAACAATGAGGTAAAAGCAAGCATAAATCACCCAGTATCACCTTTGTCCTTTATCCATTTGCATTAGACAATGGCAAATGTATGCTATTTCACTCAATGAGCTTATCTCCAACAAGTGTGGATATAGGAGAAATGATTTCCCTTAAAATAGGGTATTTTACATTCAAGATTTCTCTCAAAGTTCAAATTGAACAGAAGCTTAGTTCTTATTAAGGTAGGACATATCAGGTGTTGAAATAACTACTGAAGTGAGATTTTGAATAGTAGTTTTCTACTTATTCATTCGGAACTTTAGGAAAGTCAAATCACATTTCTGGACTCATTATTTCCCTCTCTTTAAAATGATAGGATTGGAATGATAATTTATATTTTAGATCACTTCTACTACCTACTAGAACCCTAAAATGTATAGGTATCTGATACATCTTTTATCTAACTCATTGTTCTACTTTCTCTTTCCTCTCCCATATTTTCTATTTATAATTGCTTATATGTTTGAATACTCTATTAGAGGTATGAAAATAAACTTATAAGTCTTCTTTCTCTCTAAATTTCCAATATACTCGAGAGTAAAGACAGTCTTTTGTGTTGTTGCATAATGTTAATTGTTTTTCTATGCACAGAGGGGTTCGTAGCTCTGTTTTTAACTGACTGACCAATGTCTTTACAAACTCCCCGTGGAACATCATAAATAGAATAAACAGATGCACATGTTAGATCATTGAATCCCCACTGTTTAGTTTGTACATGTGTGAGCTCCTGAGGTTATATATCCAGATTCTAAATCTTTGAGAAATCAGGATCATTATCCTCTGCTTCTTAGAGTTTTTCCATCACACTCAATAAACTATGCCTTTCAGATTTCCATTGTAAGCTGGGAAAAATAATCATGGTTTAAAAAAAGAGAGAGACGTAAATATGATCTCACTGGGCACTTAGGGCTGACAGCTTCAGGAACTGTTTTCTGTAGAAAGCCCCCTCTTGGCTTGAGTGCTATCCTCAGGGTCACTAAGGACAGAGCTGTGATTAACTACACTTGCCACTAGAGGTCAGTGCTGACCATTCACAGAGATAGTGAAGTCACTGCAGCGGCCTTTGGACTCAAAAGCCTGGAGTTAGAGTAGTATCTGAAGTTTCTTGGTGCCATTTTGAGATTATTGTATATAGCTTGAACTTGGTTGCTGATTATATTAAACAATATTATTTAGGATTACTTATCATTCTGGAGGCAAATCAACTGTTTCAGAATCTTTAGCAAATTCCTGCTTTTTAGGATATCTCACTGGGTTCTAGGTTTCTCTACTTTCCCCTTTTAAAAAATACTGTAATCAGCATCAATCTAGATGTAAATGCAGGGTAGATGTAGAGGGCAGGATGGTGGTATGAGGTACTTTGATAAAGATCTGGTTTTCCCACATAAGCTGAAACTCTTTTCTACTTTTCTGATATGGAGGTTTGCCATTCTGTCATTAGACATTAGTCCTTTTGAACCAGACCGCTTTCCTATAGCTTTTCCTACTACAGATGTTTGCAATTTGCATGTCATGCGACAGGAACTGTGCCTTGATCTTGAGCTTCAAGAATCCGTCTTAAAAATTACCTAAAAGAGGTAACACCAGGGCATGGTTTCTAGCTTGTATTTACTTGACAAAAGTCATCCAGCTTTTTGGCTGTGTCTCTATGACTATCTGTGATCAGCTTTCATTACAAAAGCAGGAAGAGCAAACCTACTGTATATAAAGTATTTCTTGTGTATATTATCGCATTTAATACTCATAACAACTTCCAGAATTATGCTTGTTATATCCATTTTACAGAGGAGATTGAGATTAAGAATTTAAATAAATTTCTCAGGACCTCACAGCTTATAAGAGAAAGGGACAGTATCTAAATACAAGTTTGCTTTCCTCAAAAGCCCACGTTTTCTTAAGTATCGAATTGCCTAGTGTGGCATACATAATAAAAATACTGCCCCCCACTCCCTATCCCTCCCATCTCTCTACTCTATGCTGGGCGCCTTTGCATCAAATATTCTCAGTAGCTGGTGCTTTCTACTATTTACTGTTCTAGCTTTCTATTCTAATGACAACTTGTCTGGACCCAAATACATTTGTTAACTTAGTTTAATGTGAATTACAGAAGGTCTGGCTTTAAGTCAAGGTGTTTGATCCCTGGACTGCCCCTCAAAGTCTCCTTACAGTTATTAAAACTCTAAAAGCCAAAGGATGCTAGTCGTCAGCTCAGGCTGCCATAATACAGTTAAATAGACTGATAGTTAAACCATAGGAATTTTTTTTTTATTTAATGCTTTTTAAATTTTATTTTATAATGGTTTTTATTTTTTCCATTATAGCTGATTTACAGTGTTCTGTCAATTTTCTACTGCACAGCAAGGTGACCCAGTCACACATGCATGTATACTTTTTTTTTTTTCTCACATTATCATGTTCTGTCACAAGTGACCAGACATAGTTCCCAGTGCTTAACTTCTCACAAATCTGGAGGCTGGGAACAGCTGTATTGGTTCCCTGGTGAGGCTCTCTTCCTGGCTCTCAGATACCCACCTTCTGATCCTATGTGGTGGGGAATGAGAGGAAGCAACCTCTCTGGTGTCTGTTCTTCTAAGGGCATTATGCCGGCCTCACTCTTATGACCCCATCTAAACCTAATTCTCAAAGGTCCCAGCTCTGCCTATCATCACATTGTGGGTTAGTGCTTTGCCATATGCGTTCGTGGCGTGAGGGGAGACAATTCAGTCCATAGCAAGCCTGAATGTTAAATGCCACCTATTTTTCCTTATTCAGTGTAAGAGGAAGGAAACTTTGGAAAGGGAAATGTTGGACAAACATTTTGCTTTTGTCTCTTGCTCTGTAATTTGGTGAAAATGACAGCCCACTACTACTTAGTGGACATAGTGATGTTAGCAGTTCTACTCCACTAGTAACTGAGACTCTTAAGAACATGGGACTGATGGCTAGCATGTGTGCATGCTGAATAAGCTAGTCATCCTTTAAGGAACAATGCCTCCACACATGCCTTTCTGGTGTGGTTTAGGGCTATGAAGATTATACATGGGCTTTCTGGAGTTCTCAATTTTCCATGTTTTAAAAAATAGAAACCGAGTTTATTGAGGTATGTTTTACTTATAGCAAAATTCACATTTTTAAGTGTACATTGTGATGGATATTGGCAAATGTGTACATTAGTGTATACTCTATCACTACTATAAGAAAAAAATAGAATATTTTCATCCCCAAAAGATTCCTTGTGCCCTTTTGTGTTCAGTGCTTTTCTTCCATACCTAGCTCCTAACAACCACTAATCTAATTCCTGAATATAGTTTTGCCTTTTCTAGACAGTCATATAAATGGAGCCACATAGCATTTTTCCTTTTGGAGCTGGCTTCTTTCTCGAGATTGCTCCACATTTTTGCATGTATCAGTAATTTATTTCTTCTAATTACTAGGTAGCATTCCACTATATGGATTTACCGCCATTTGTTTATTCATTCACCAGGTAATGATATATTTGTTTCCACTTTTCAACTATTTTGAATAAAACTTCTATCTATATCTATCTGTATGCCTGTCTATGTTATAGACTGAATGTTTCCTGCCCCCAAATTCAGATGTTGAAGCCCTAACTCCCAACAACATGACTGTATTTGGAGATAAGTCTTGTAAGGATGAGATAGGGGTTAAATGAGTTCATACAGATGGTGTCCTTACATGAAGAAGACACCAGTGTGGACTTTCCCTCTTCCTCCTTCTTTCTCTTTCGCCCACCTCCCTCTCTTCTTCTCTCTCCCACCTCCCTTTCTCTCCCTCTCCCTCTCTCCCCGCTCCCTCCTCACCCACTGTACATGCAAAAAGAAGAGGTCATGAGAGCATACAATAAGATGTTGGCTGCGAGCCAAGAGAAAGACTTCAGAGCTGTGAGAAATAAATTTCTGTTGTTTAAGCCATTCAGTCTATGGCATCTTGTTATGGCAGCCTGGGCAGGCTAATATGATGTCTGCACAGGTCTCTGTGTGGACATATGTTTTTATGTCTTTTGAGTAAATACCTAGGAGTGAGATTTTGGGGTCATATGTTAAGTTAGGTATATTTATCTGTATAAGAAACTACCAACCAGTTTTCCAAAGTGTCTCTACTGTTTTGTATTTCCATCAATAGTGTATGAGAATTCCACTTGCGCCACATAGAAACCAAGAATTGATATGGTTAGTCTTTTGAAATCTCAGCCATCCCAGAGAGCAGTGATATCAAATTGTGGTTTTAATTTGCGTTTAACTAATAAGCATTGATGTTTAACTAATAAGCATTGATGTTGAGCATCTTTTTTTTTCCTTGTCTTTTGTCTTTATAGGGCCGCACCCACAGCATATGGAGGTTCCCAGGCTAGGGGCTGAATTGGGGCTGTAACTGCTGTCCTGCACTGCAGCCACAGCGATGCCAGGTCTGAGCCAAGTCTGCGACCTACACCACAGCCGCAGCAACATGGGATCTGAGCCATGTCTGAACCTACACCACAGCTCACGGCAATGCCAGGTCCTTAACCCACTGAGCAAGGCCAGGTATTGAACCTGCGTCCCCATGGATATTAGTCGGGTTTGTTAACCACTGAGCCATGATGGGAACTTCCTTGAGCATCTCTTTATGTCTTATTTGCCATATATTCTTTAGTGAGATGTTAATTGAAATACTTTGCTCATTTTAAATGGTTGGATTGTTTTATTATTGAGCTGTAATTGTTCTGTGTTTCCTAGATACAAATTGTTTATCAAATATATGTCTTGCAAATATTTTCTCCCAGCTTGAGTCTTACCTTGTCTTTTTCTTGACAGTATGTTTTGAAGTGCAAAGGTTTTAAATTTTAATATATTCCAAAATCACTATATTTATTTTGTGTTTACTTCATTTTTTGTCCTGAAAAACCTTCACTTAATCCAGTTCACAGAGATTTTTTTTCTCCTGTTTGACTTAGAAGTTTTACAGTTTTAGGTTTTGTATTAGGTCTAGTAGGTTAATGTTTGTGTAAGGTACTCTGTAAGTGTCAACACTCACTTTTTAAAATATGAACATTTCTTCTTAATTTTTAAAGAACTTAATTTTTATAGAACTAGGACTGTCCCTTTCTTGACATATAGCAAATGAAGAAATTTTTCGTCATAGACTTGATGGAATTTAATTGAGTATTGACTTGGAAAAATATTTCATTTTTGATTATTTTTAAATATCTATAACTGCATCTACACTTACATCGATGTCTTTTCTAAGCCCTGGACAATCTTCACACTTCATTGTTTAGGAAAAAAGAACCCAAGCATACAAAAAAAAAAAAAAGAAAGAAAGAAAGAGAAAAAGGCAGCTATAAAAAAGTTGAGAAGGAATTTCACTCCAGTTCTCAATCACTGAGATCCAGGGCATGCTGTACTATGGATGAAAAGGCTTTCCAATAATTGAATGGAAGGTACCAATGAAAGTGTCTCAAATGGAGTGCCTTGGATTTAAGTGCTTTCTTTCAGTAGCAGAGCATAAAACATGACTTTCAGTAAGATGCGTGATAAGTTTTTAGAATCTGTAATGTGTAGCCAGATAGTTTCAACACACACTGTAAAAATAGACTATTAGATAAAAGACAAAATGAAAGAGGGAACTTTTTCATTATTTACCATAGCATTGGGAAAAATGATTTTTATTGTGGGTTAAACACTTAGAGACAGGAAACAAAGGGCAGGAATAAATAACCACTTTTCTAACTTGAGGATAACAGTGGGGAGATCCTCTAAAGATTGCTTTTTTTGGTTTTAATATTTTCAACATTTTAGTAAATTGCCTGACTAATAAAATTTCCACTGAAGTTAATATCAAGTTATTTTGACTAAGAGATGTTAAAGTCATGGAAGTAAACATATAGATAAATTCTCAACTACGTAAATGTAAAAAAACTTGACAGATGAGATTTAATGTGTATATGTAGGTAAGAGATCTGTTTTAAGGAGAGAAAAGTATAGAATGGATGACTTCAGGGTGTTGGTTCTAACCTAAGAAAGCAACCTTGAAATCATTGCAATCTGCTCCCCAAGGCACTAACCCAGTGGCCTGCCTCATGAAGAAAGCTGGAAACAAATCAGAAAACATCGTCTTATAATTATCTAAGAGCTGGAATGCTATACATTCTCCAGGTCACCACTTCTCAGACAAAATAGAGCTGGAAGAGTCCCAGAGAACAATAAGTAAAATGATCAAGGGGTTTCTATATGAATATCGATTCAAGAAATTAGAATGGTTTAGTCTCGAAACATGAAAGCAAAGAGGGAATATGATCAAAGCCTTCAAGTTGTCAAGTCTATGGCTAGGTGGAATACAGGCTTGTTCACAAAATCACAGAATATAGAACTAAAAGCCCCTGGTGCTTGACATATTGTAAGTACTATAGCTTTTTTAAGTATTACTTTATAGATAAAATAGTACATTTATGAATACATTTTCTTGAATGGTGATTTAGGTCTAAATGAATAGTTTCTGGGACTATGATTATTGATGTTGGTAGAGCCACAAAGCAAAGAATGTTTAAGTAATATTTCTGGCCTTTAAGAAATTAAATATATTACATTTCCCCAGTAAAAACATGTATTCATTAGAGAACTTTAAAAATATAGATTAAAAAATAAGTACTTACTCTGTCACTAAGAAATACAAAGAAAATATAATACTCTAATCTATTCCTCCCATGCATATTTTTTGTGAATCTGTGTTCTCCTTTATGAACAATTTTTATGGAATGTTATAAAAAGAATTTCCTGTTATTTTGATATTCTGATATTTTTTGCCCATAACAGTAATTGTGTGGACATATTATAACTTACATAATCATAATGATTATGATTATGATTATTCAATCTCTAGGGTCATGCCAAACCAAACTGAACTTCTCTAGAGTTCAGACATTTAAACAGTGATGATTTTTCAAAAATAACCCCTTAAAGCGATGTCAAGAGCAGAGTAGCAGAGTGGAAAATTAGAGGATATTAGGTTATTGTAAGGTGCCTTAAAACTCTATGTTTACATCAACCATTAACTATATACTAAATAAATACATAGCATATGCCAAAGAGATTTATAATATGATTTTTAATTTACTTGCATGCTGTTGGGATTAATAAAATAGAAACTCATTTAAAAGTAACATGGAATTCAGAGCAGGTTTTTCTTATGTGTTGTGTCAAAAGTATAATCACTAGCATGAGAGGAGCTCATAATATTTTTAATTAAAAGGAGATTTTCCTGCTTATAAAGATTAGATGAAATTGTTCCATAGTCATCTTTTGGGTGTAAATACCAGAGCTAATGATACTTTTTACGGAAAATTTCATTGAAAGCTGTCAGTATGATTGTTTCAGTATAGTTTGGGACCTTTTATTTTCTCTTGGAGACAATTATTTGAAGAACTTAAAGGAGGGAAAATAAGCAAACCACCAATCCAACAAATGCTTTTCTTTGGAGAAATATAAAGCTGCATAACACAAAAACATAAGATTTATATAATAAGCGTAGCGGAAAGAGAAGAGGGAGAAACTGGAAAACATGGGGGAAATGGGGTTTAAGTTGCACGTTGAAGGATGGATACAGTTGACATGAGCAAATAGGAGGACTGATGTATTCTCTTTGGAGGGCAGAGTAACCAAACCCATGGTAGTGGTAATGTTGTGGCATAACTAGGAGTATTAAATGACTAGTTTGGCTGGAGTGGGGAAATTCATTTTGGGAAATAGGAGAAAATGGAGATGGAAATAAAGATGGAATGTGGATGAAATATTTCAGATTTTATCCCCATGTATAATGTGGCCCTTTGAAGAGTTATTTAATAGTAAAATGACATAATACATATGATAGTCATAGATGATTAAATCCAGTAATGATGTGCAGTGGATCAGAGTGAAGAGAAACTGAATTCAAGAATATAGAAACAGTAAAGAGGGTTGAGGAAATAGACAACTTTATTACCCATGCAGATGAATGCAGTGTTATAGCTTGTACTTCTCAACAAGACTAGGTCCACCCAGGAACTGGTCTATCATGGGTATGATTTGCCTTGTATACCTTTTTTGAATACTAGTAAAGTCACTGGGATTTCTCACAGTATTGTAGTCTTGGGGTAGTTAAACTTCTTACGTGGTATTTGTCTTCACCCAGTAAGAGTTTTCCAAGAGAACTAGGCAAAATCTGCAAGCTTCTTATGGCTGGGCCTCAAAAGTTATGGAGCATTACTTCTGCCATATTCAGTAAGTCAAAAGTAAGTCACAGAGCTAGCCAAGATTCAAAGAGGAGGCACTCTCCTGGAGCATGGATACTGAAGTTCAGCCAGACTCATCGGGGTCCAGTCCCTTCCTGTTCCCTGGGCATGATTCTGTATCAGTCAGTAATCAATAAGGGAAGTAGGTTTAAGAACAAGGGATTTATTGCGGGGAATAGATATCATGCAGTTGTGGCAGCTGGTGGGTAAATTTGCATAAAGGTGCTGCCCCTCTGGCGGTGATCTAGGGAGTTGCCATAGAGCAGCTGTTGGAAAGAAAACCTGGACCCAAAGCAGAGAGGAATGAAAAACTAGAACATGAGAGTACATATTGTATCCATGAGGACAAACTCTGTGTCTAATTTCCTCCAACCTTGACCATGAGGGTCCTTCACAGAGGAAGCAATGAGAGAAGCAATGCTTCACTCTGAGAAGCAGGAGATCCAGGAGGAGCCGTGGAGCCTTAGGCCCAATGCTGGCTGCGCCTTCCCAGCAAGACAAGTCGGCAGATTAGTGATGCTGTTCACAACCTCCGGTGTATGCCTGGTGCCCACACTGACCTTCATGGCTGCACATTTTCAGCTTCACTTAAGCCTTTCAAATCTCACATGATCTTCTCTTTTGGCCATGCCAACACTAGAAACAAACAGGGAAGGGGTTCTGGGAAACTTAGTTCTAGCTTAGTTATGTGGACATTAGTAAAAACCATCATAAATTTCTCTGTCCCCCGGTATATAAAACATCTCCTGCAGCTGCTGTAAATGTCTCTGCGTTACACAGGTGGGTTGAATTTTTGAGATGTAATCGGCTTTTGGCATAAAAAAAAAAAAATAAGCCTTCTTTTGGAGATAGTTACCTAGGAGGTTCTTTTCATTGTTTAGATATTTACTGACCTGTGATTATTTTCTTTTTCTTGTAGCAAATGGGAGGAGACATTTTGCCTGAAGTGCTGCCTCATCAGGTAACTGATAATATTTCTGCTTTTATGTAAGTTTAGATGGAAGGTATTTTTAAAGAATATTTCTGTGGTTAGAGCTACACTGAAAGAGTTTTGGCTTAGAATGCTGTTATGAGGAAACAATTTAAGTACTGTTTTACTGATCAAGAAGGCTTAGATGTAAGAATCATTTAATACTTATTATTAGAACAAATCTCTCTAAGCAAGAGAAAGCTGGTAAATCAATAATGGTTAGACCCTCCCTCCTATAAACAGATCTAGGGGGAAATGAGCCAATGAGAAGTAAGCTCAGCATTTTGATATTCGAGGAGGAGGCAGAGCAGAGAGGAGCACAAGGGGGTATGTCCCTCGATTATAAGGCAGGGTGGATGCACTCGGCAAACCATATCCCTTTTATTTGAATATTAGCCATGCAGAAATCCAACCTAAGTTCTGAATTTTCACTAGACCAGAGCCTCAGCATCAGAGCTATCAAATCAATGTCCTTAAAGGGTATTTTTCATGGTATCTGGTCTAGGAGATGACAACTGGGACAAAGGATGAGAAAACTGGAGGGCGGGAGAATAACAGTGTTATCTTTTATTTTGTCTGCCTAACCCTTGCCACTTTTTTAATGTATCTGCTGTTGAGTGCTCACTTTGATCCGCCCTTATACCTGGTTACCAGAACCCAGATAAGCTCCTTCTCTGTCTTAATTCGTCCAGCTATCTTGGAAGTTTGAGACAAGGGTGCACTGAGAGGTCTTATTACTGAGTTTTTATATGTTACCCTAAGAGGACATTCTGGATTTCAGTTGTTACTGTGAGAGAATGTTCTGGATTCAATTGCTACTCTACAAGAACATTTCAGATTTGAACACTGGAAGATTTCCTCTGAACTGTGTCGACTTTCATTATGATGTCATGGTTCTTTCGTTGAGAAAAAAACATAGACTAATGAGAAAATATGACATAATAGAAAATGCACAGGAAATTGACTTTGCTTCTAATATCTTTATGACCTTTACTGATTTGGGGGCTTGGTTTCCTTATTTGTAAAGCTGGTTGCATTAATTATCTCTGTGGAAGTAGATTCATTGAGAAGATGAGAAACTTAACTAAAGGAAATATGGTCCAAAAATATGGTCCTTCCAAGCATACTCATGTTTTGAGTCTAACTGGTGCTCTACTGGCTGAGAATCAGTAAGATCTAAAAAAGAATTGCTGTCCTTAACACTGCACAGCCTCCCATCCATATTAACCTCTTAGTCCTAACACTATCAATATAAACATCACTGCCCCTTATCTCCACTTATCTGATTCTACTTGTGTGGAAAAAGTAAAGTGAATGACAGAAATGAAATTATAAAATCATGCGAAGAATTGTGAAGATAGTGACATTCTAAAATTCTAGGGAGAATTATATACTTCTTAGTCTTCTCTTTAAAACATTTCCAAACTTGCGATGTATAAAGTAATCAGAGAATATGTAGTGGATATGTAAATGGTGTATAAAGATTACCACAGGTGAAAATCATCCTTTCTAAATGCAGTTTAACCATCCTTTTGTGCGATTTTCCTTTTTCTTTTTGTGTGATTTCAAGAGTATTCAAATCATCCTTTATATGTAAGATTTTTTTTTTTTTGGCCTGGAATCTGTAAAAGATTAATACTTAGGAGGATTGCTTTAATCAGCATATAGCCAATGCTGTGCATTTCATGAAACATCTTTGTACTGCAAATAAACCCAATTCAGGAAGATCTTTATGGATTTCATGGGCAGGGAGCACTGTTGGTTAACATTTAGTGGTGTTAATGTGGGGAAGGAAAGTGCGGTTATTCAGTTAATTATTATTTCCTGTCCCTCCACCTTTACATTATTAATAATAACAAAGAAAGCTAAGTCCTTAACAGAAAAAAAAACTCTATCCATATTAGCATAAATTTTCTGTTGGTTTCTGATATGATATAGGGATATGTACAAAAGTGCTTAGAAACAGCAAAGTAATTTTCAAGTCTTTTAGGTAGGCTTCTCCAGAATCAAAATTCCCCCCCTTTTTCGGTTCACTTAGGTAGATTCTTCTTTAACCAAAAAAGTTTGTCAGATTCCAAACCAGACGGAAAGTTCAAGAGGATGATCAAATTCATTTATATTTGGCAGACACTTAAAACTGACTCTCTTCTAGGCCTTCATCTTTTTTTCCATTTCATATTTTAGTCTTTGGCACCTCAACACTTTGCTATCTAAAAACAAGGCACATTCCTCCTTTTCTCAGAGTAATAGAGTACTTTGCTCCAGAAATGAAAACCAAGTAAGTGCTTCCAAATGCTTAGATTCTCTTTCCTTCACATGCTGAAACTTCCAGCTGGGATACCAGTCTGACTCTAGGACACAAGAATAGTCAGGCCAGGCGGGGGAAATACATTGGCCCCGAAATGCATTGTCAAGAAGGGCATGTGCGGTCTGATACTGACACAGGTGGACTCCTATATGACTTCTTTCATCACTGGAGCTACACGTTGACTGTAAAGCACAAGTGAGGCCTTGGGCTAATTCTGTGTGCCTGTGAAAATATGTTATTATTTTAATTCTACGGCCTCACCTGCAGCATAGGGAAGTTCTCAGATCGGGATTGAATCTGAGCCACAGCTGCAAACTTCACTGCAGTTGCAGCAACTCCATAACCTTTTAGCCCACTTCACTGGGCCAGGGATCAAACCTGCACCTCCACAGTGACCTGAGCCACCGCGGTCAAATTCTTAACCCACTGCACCACAGTGGGAAATCCTGAATATACATTAGTTAACATGAAACTACAATCTTTCACGGTTGAAAATTATTTTTACTACTGGTTAAGAACTTTCTTCTTTGATTGTTGAACCTAATTCTTGCATCCAATTCTCAATCAGATGACAGTTTTATAAAATAGAGATTCTTTTTGGCAAAACTGTAAGCTCAGCATTGAATTGCAACTGGTTTTGCTCCTTATTGTGTCTAGTTGCATCCATGTTGGTGCAAATGCCACTATTTCATTCTTTTTAATGGCCAAGTAGTATTCCATTGTATATATGTACCACTTCTTCTTAATCCATTCATCTTTCGATGGACATTTAGGTTGTCTTGGCTATTGTAAATAGTGCTTCTGTGAACATAGGGGTGCATGTATCTTTTTGAATTATAATTTTGTCCAGATATATGCCCAGGAGTGGGAGTATTGGATCATATGGTAGTTCTATACTTAGTTTTCTGAAGTATCTCCATACTGTTTTCCATAGCGGTTGTACCAATTTACATTCCCACCAACAATTTAGGAAGGTTCTCTTTTCTCCACACCCTCTCCAGAATTTGTTATTTGTAGACATTAATGATAGCCATTCTGACTGGTGTGAGGTGATAACCACATTGTAGTTTTTTTTTTTTTTTTTGCCTTTTGTCATTTTATGGCCGCGGGTTTATGGCCGCACCCGCGGCATGTGGAGGTTCCCAGGCTAGGGGTCTAATCGGAGCTGTGGCCTCTGGCCTGCACCGCAGCCACAGCAACGCAGGATCCGAGCCGCGTCTGCAACCTACACCACAGCTCACGGCAACGCCGGATCGTTAACCCACTGAGCAAGGGCAGGGATCGAACCCACAACCTCATGGTTCCTAGTCGGATTCGTTAACCACTGCGCCACGACGGGAACTCCCACATTGTAGTTTTGATATGCATTTCTCTAATAATTAATGATGCTGAGCATTTTTTCATGTGCCTGCTGGCCATCTGTATGTCTTTGGAGAAATGTCTATTTAGGTCTTCTGCCTATTTTTCAGTTGGGTTATTTTGTTGTTGTTGTCATTGAGTTGTGTGAGTTGTTTTTATATTTTGGAGATTAAGCCCTTGTCGGTTGCATTGTTTACAACTATTTTCTCCCATTCTGTAGGTTGTCTTTTTTTTTTTTTTTTAATGGTTTCCTTTGCTGTGGAAAAGCTTGTAAGTTTGAGTGGGACCCATTTGTTTGGTTTTGTTTTTATTTCTATTGCCTTGGGAGAGTGACCTAAGACAACATTTGTATGGTTTTTGTCAGAGAATGTTTTTCCTATGATCTCTTCTAGGAGTTTTATGATGTCATGTTTTATGTTTAAATCTTTAATCCATTTTGAGTTTATTTTTGTGCATGGTGAGAGGGTATATTCTAGGTTCATTGATTTACATGTAGCTAGTTGTCTAGTTTTGCCAGCACCACTTGCTCAAGAGACTTTTTCCCATTTAATATTCTTGCCTCCTTTGTTGAAGATTAGTGGATCGTAAGTGGGTTTATTTCTGGGCTCTCTATTCTGTGCCACTGATCCATATATCTGTTTTTGTGCCAGTACCACACTGACTTGATTTGCTGTAACTTTGTAATATTGTATGAAATCTGGGAGAGTTATACTTCCTGCTTGTTCCTCCCACCCCAGGATTGCTTTGACAAATCTGAGTCTTTTATGGTTCCATGTAAATTTTTGGATTATTTTTTCTAGTTCTATGAAAAATGTCATGGATAATTTGATAGGGACTTCATTAAATCTGTAGATTGCTTTGGGTAGTATGACCATTTTAACAATATTAATTTTTCCAATCCAGGAGCATGAAATATCTTTCTACTTCTTTGAATTCCCCTTAATTTCCTTGATTGATGTTTTATAGTTCTCAGTGTATAAGTCTTTCAGAGACTTCCTTGGCCAGGTTTTTTCCTAGGTATTTTTTTGGTGCAATTTTAGAAGGTATTGTATTTTTACACTCCTTTTTAATACTTCGTTGTTAGTATCCAGAAATGCAACCAACTTTTGAATGTTACTCTTGTATTCTATTATCTTGCTGAATTAATCAGATGAGTAGTGTTTGTGTGGAGTCCTTGGAGTTTTCTATATATAGTATCATGTCATCTGCATAGAGTGACAATTTTACCACTTCTCTTTGGGAGGAAGTGATTCTTGAGTTGCATCTTGAAATATGAGAATCACATTTGAATAATATCAGAAGGAAGAATATTTTAGGTTGAGGAAATGACTTGTAAGCAAACACATAAAACACAGAAAAGTGAATGAAAGTGATCATTTGGACAATATCATGTAAGGAAAGAGTATGGGGTATGACAAGAAATAAAAGGAGATGTAGGCAGAAGTCAGATGGAAAACCAAAAGTGGTGTGCTCTAACTTGAATTTTATCCTGAAAAAATGGGGAGCTATTTAAGCAGAAATAGACAGTCAGACCCTGATAATCACTTTGGTAGAAGAGTAGAAAATTGATTAGAATGTCAAGGTAGAATTAGGTAAGTTGTCATAATAATTTATGTAGAAAATTATGAGGCAACAACATTCTCCTAAACAATTTTTATCAAAATGTAAATATTGGAATATTTAATTACTGAAGTAAATATTGAAATAATTAATTTAGGAGGCTTTTATGTCAGAGAAATATTTTGATTTCTATTAATGATATTTTATATATATATTCCTAATTCATTTTCATGTGTGTTAGAAATAATTTGTAACTATGGCAAATAGTTGTGGAATTAATATTTTGAATGCTTTTGTGATTCTTGGATGGATAAGTATTTACGTTATTACTTTCTGCTGGAGTTTCAGAAATAGAGTTTTAATATCATTCAATTCATTGAAGATTTACAAATATTCCAGGGGATCTCTTTTACTCTAATTCTGCTTATTTTCAAGTCTTTTGCTCAAATAGAAAAAGACAAAACTTTTCAGATTTCAAAAGAGAACAAAAATTAAACAAATGTAACATGTTTGTCTTCCTGTTTCTTTCAAATCGAAGAAATAGTTTGATATGACTACTTAAAAACAAGACACCGTCCAACTAATGCTGTTAAATTAAGCCTGACATTGAAATGAAAAGGTTTTTTTAGTTCTTAGAAGGTATAATTAAATCAGACTTGTGTACTGTAAAGGATATTGGTTTTCAAACTGTAATACACTTTATTTCTTTGAAACCTATTTACATTTGAGAAGGTTTTTTCTGCTTGTTTTGTGAGAGGATTAATTCTAAAAAAGCTACAGTTATTATTTATATTTAAGAAAACCTCATATAAAATATAGGGGTTTTTTTTGCATTCTAAAGGGCTAGTCCTTTTCTAATAAAAAATGTGTTTGAACTAATGTCTAATATTAATGTATTTCTAAATGCAATGGGGGCTTACATGAACTTTTTGACAACCAATAGAAGAAACAAAGTACAGAATCATCAAATGCCTGGATGATACATACCATTAATCCCTTTATCTGCTTGGCTCATGTATATATTTCTTCTCTTTTGTGAAACCACCATTGTGCACGACACCAGCATATGTTTACCATATGCTTTTTTAACCCTGAGTTTTTTTTTTTTCTGAACAGTACATAATGTCCTTAACATAGAATGTTTTTAAAATATGGTAAATGGGTCATCACCATAGTAATCCCAAACAAATTCTGCTAAAGACCACAAAATATAACATTAAGAGATACAGAAGAAGTGGTATTCTTTCATCAAATGAAAACCTCATTTCCCTTAAATTATTCCACCTATCTGTATTTTGGTATTTTCCACTGAGACACTTTGTTTCTCTCAGACGAAGATTTAAACTGAGCATTTTCCTGAAAATTGGCAGTGGATTATAAAAACTCTAGAAAAAGTTTTATCTATAATATGTAGTTTTTCTGATACATCATAAGCACACAGGCATATCAGGGAAGAGTGGGCCTCCTTTGGGTCTCAGTCTTTTTCTCATGAAACCAAACTTTTAAGTGGGGCCATATCAAAATCACGTGGATCCAATCATTACGGAAATATTTTTGTAATTGCTTCCTGGAGTTGGTAGTTATATAAAGTGTCAAAGTTTTCCAAATTTTGCCTCTTTAGGAACACTACACCAAAGGCCAAATCCAATAACCATGGGTGTAACAAAAATCTCTTTACAGCAAAAGATCTTTGAGACTCATGCAGTGGCTTTCCAGTTTTAAACTATAGCAGAGTTCAAATTTGCTCAAAATTTAATTTGTCTCTAGGCAAACACTTAAAAAAATTTCATAAAAAGACTATCCAAACCTCGCTGACTTCATGTTTAGCCTTACAGACTGAAAGCCTTGGTGGAAGAAAGGAATGAAATAAACTAAGAGAAAGGGGAACCAGGGGACACAGGGAAGTAAGAGAGAAGAGGTGAGGCTTCTCACCAGCAAAGGTCTAGTGTCAGACTAGAGATTATCTAACCCTGGTCAAAGGGTCCAGCCAAAGGGAGACCATAAACGTGTTCTGTCTGTCACAGCTGGATATTTTTAATGAAAGAACAGCCCTTTAGACACTGCCTCTGTTTCTTTTGTTATTTGGTGAAATTTTTACTACCCGTGTCTATACTAAAACACCAATAGCTGAGCCACATAATGACAACTTGTCAATGTATTTTATGAATTTACTTGCACTTACTTTGATTTGTGAACTCATTATTTTATGTTTTAGGGTTTTTAAAAACGTTAACATGTTCCAGGCTCCAGATTTCTATTAATGCTGAGTTTTGTGTCATATTATCTCTAATATTTACTTGAATGTGAATTTAATATCTTACAAATGATACATATTTTTGTGTGTATGGGTTAGTCACTCCAAGGCTGGCACTTTCTGTTACAGTGTTTCTTTTTCTTCTAGGCCTTTGTCTTGATTTGAAACCTTTATTATATTTAAATATCCAGAGGAGACTAGGTCCCAATAGATATATCTGTACTCTGAAAAATTGCATTAAGTTCTTTTGTAGTCAAGGGAATATATTTACTAACATACAGAACTGAGGGAACTAAAATGTTTCATTCCTTCTGCATATCACTAAACTGATGGTAATTATTATTCTAATACCTTTTATCATGCTTAAAAATTTTTTTATATATCGTATTTCATTAGGTTTACTAAGGCAAAGAAATCAATGCTCAAGCAGTGGCTTTGTTGCTGTCGACCCAAAGACCCTCTCAAAGTGATAACCCATACAGGCCATCAGGAGCACACTGATGTTTCCTTCCTTCTCTGTGTGATTATTCCATGCAGTAAATTAGATTTGAGATCAGTGCATCTCTTTCCTTCAGTCCTCTATTTAGCCTTTCCTCACTCCCTCAAACTTCTTTAAGATATATGTGACCACCTTCACAGCATTTTGGCATGTACGACAGCTCAAGCTGATATAGGTATTTCCTAGGTTTTATAGGTACCAAGAGATGAGGCTGGGCTTAGACCTGCGGTCAAAGAAAATTCTTTTATGTTGAAATCATTAAAAGTCCATTCACTTTCCTTTAGCATCTGGTGACCACCAACATTCAAACCTGCAAGATCTTAAAAAAAATCACTGTTCTTATCTCTATTTCTTGTCTATACATATCATTTTACATGATGTGACTCAAACATTTCTTTAAAGGCTTCCTACTTCTTTTCAGGCCATTCATTAAAAAAAGAGCATGTGGGAAAATGATAATTGTGTTTATTTATAGTGTATCTATTTTGTGATAACTGAATTGCTTGTTTAAAATTTATGGTGATTAAAGGGACCCCTTCCTGATGGCCCTCCCTCTGGGACAAATATTCTTCCCACCCAAATGATATCAGTGTTGGCTGTGTCACTGGTTTAACAAATGGACTATAAGGAGAGCAGACACATTTCATATCTAAACAGAAGGTTTCAGAGCCATTATGTGGTGCTGCCATTGTTCTTTTCCTATAGAAGAATACTTACTTTCCAAAGTCGGGCCACTCTTTCTGCCTGGATTTGGGAATAAAGACTTGGGGCCACAGCTGAATCACAGCCAACATGTTACATGAGTGAGGAATAAACCTTTGTGGTAAGTCACTGATGTTAGAAGTTGGTTATCACAACATAATATAGCAAACACTGAGTAACCACTTAACATTGCATGTTAGTGGGGCCATTGATTTTACACACAATGCCTTTGGGTACAGTTCCTGGGGGTAATTTTGATATAAATATATTTCTAAATTAACTGAAATTTGTTAGACCAGATATTGTGCCAACAGCTAAAATTATTCTTTCATATTTCTATTTGCTGATTTTTAAAAGAATAAAGGACCATGAGCTGCTATTTTAATAATAATGTTATGTATTTACTGCCATATTATAGTTGTTAAAACTTTCATATACGGTATCTCATATTTATAACAATTTGGTGTAACAGATATTACCATATTCATTTTATAGAGGGACCATTACTCAGATTTAGAGAGATAACACAGATTTTCTCAAAATTCCGCGTTAGTAAATGTGGAAAATCAATAAAAAACAAGTCCCCGATTCAACACTTTTCTCTCCTGACCCACTATTTCATTATCATGCTTGGCTTTTCTGTGTGGTTAATTTTCTCTTCAAATATGTTCTACAATTATTTAAGTTTGCAGATTGAATTTATAAAACCATAGTTAAAACCACTTTATATTGACATAAATGGGAAATTTCTGGGATTTTCTTTTTTTTCATGAAAGTCAACTGTAATGGGGTCATAGAGTTAAGAATGAAGAGTGGAGTGAATTATATTCCTTAGAAGCTGTCTGTAATGCAATGATTAAGATGCCATGGACACTCAGAAATTAAGAAGTATTAATATTTTCATTTTGCTCATCTGTCTCTTCTTAATTATGTTGACCAATGTCACAGTAGTGAAATTGAACAGGAGTAAAACTTGCCTCCTGTCTGATTCACTACAGTGGATGTGTGTTGCTGCATAGAATAGCAAGGACATGACAATGCTGGCCATAAATCATAGTGATATTAAGGTAGCTGCTGGTAAATGAGGGTGAGTTCTACTCTGTATTTCTATAGTCAGTTTATTTTTACTGTATAGGCTCTGATATAACAAAGTTCAGTGAAAATTTCAGTTCACTCTGTTTCATTTTTCCTTTTACTCTGTGTGTGCATGATTCTTGATGGGTAAAAAGGGTGTAGGTATAACTCCGCCATGGAGTGGATACCGACTTTCTTTTAAGGTGTGTGACCTACAAGTTGACATGCATAATGAAACGTTCATACTTTACGTTCATCCGTCTTCCTCTTACATAAAGGTCTGTGTCTGTGTGCATGTTTCTAAAATTAGCCTTTTTGCTTTAAATTTGTTTTGATTGTGTTGTTCCTATATGTAGAATTTATATGCAAATGTTGTATATATTTGTAAAAGTATGATCTCAAGCAAACATTATGATGCTACTAAAACTGCTTTAAATGTAGTAAAAACTCTTAACTAGTATAAAAATTAAAGTTATTTTCACCAATTTACCTGTTTTCATAGAACTTAGGCTCAATTTTCATAATAGGGTAGAAAGATCACAATGGTAACATGAGGTACATAAAAAAAATTATTTGCTAAACAATGTCACTCAAACATGTATTTGATCATATGTCATACAGTAAGTTCAGTGGACAAAATTAATATGGTGGAAAGTGGGAAGCTGCAAACCATTAGCACTTATTTATGTGCTATAGTCAAACATCCTGTTATTAAGCTTTTCTTTTGAATGAGTAAATGCTTACCCTAATAAATACTTAAGAGTGTAAAACTAGCGGTGTATATAGAAGGCACAAGTAAGAGTTTTGCTGTGTTGCTCCTGGAGGGATGGAGAATCGTTTGTGTAGTAAACACCACTGTATTTTATGTTGAGATAGTAAACACCAATCAGATGTGAGCCTTCTGAATGATTGTTTCCTTTGTGATGAAAGCATCAGTAGACTGTGGCCTTAGGCTTCAGAACAGTTCATTTTAGATCTAGGAACATGTTTTATCTATCAGGAGATGCTTTTATCTTCCACTAAAGGGAAACAGCATATGAGCAGTGATGGCACAGCATGGGTGGTACAAGGAATTGCATATGCCGTGCGGATGCTCGAGGCTTGTACAGTGCAGGGATGGAGAGTATGCATGAAACTGGGAGGATAGAAACAAAATCAAATTTTAAATTTAGTTTTCCAGGGAGTTCCCACTGTGACTCAGCAGTAACGAACCTGACTAGTATCCATGAGGATACAGGTTCGATTCCTGGCCTCACCCAGCGGGTTAAGGATCTGGTGTTGCCATGACCTGTGGTCACAGATGAAGCTTGGATCTGGCATTGCTGTGGGTGGTGTAGACCAGCGACTACAGCTCATATTCGACCCCTTGTCTGGGAACTTCCATATGCCGCAGGTGTGGCCCTGAAAAAAAAATTAGTTTTCATATGCTAATTCTAATATTTTTATCTTGCAGAAATTATGAAATCCAGATCATTAAACCTCTCTTAGTTGTGCTTTTAAGTTTCTGATAGCAAATATTTGTCTTACTGTATTAAATATTATCTCATTCGACTTAAAAGCATCCATGTCGGTTTTTCTTGAACAAAATATTATAGAACACAATCAACTTGCCTAATTTTGCTGCCTGATTGATTTTAAACATGTAGTTCATGTTTCTGAAAGTTTGGAGAATCTTATTAAGGCTTCATGATTATTATTGTACATTCATGCAGTTAGGCAGTAACTAAAAATTTTTTGGTCTACTTTCTATCCCATGTACTAGGCTGTAAAAATAATAGAGGTATTGTTCCACCTGTAATGATATTGACAAGAGAAAGGTAAGAATGAGTTAGCATGAAAACCTTGGTGTTCCAGCTGTGAGACTAGTGCAGCACTGTTTCTAGCACTGTTCTTGCTGATTCAGCAAGTGGAAAGAGTAAGCAAACTTTACTTGTCTGGTTCCTATAAACCTGTATCACAGGCAATTGTGAAAAATCTATGAACCAGGCTATTTTTCCTATACATAGATCTGAAATCTAAGAAAGATATTTTGCAAGGAAAGACATTTCTTATTTTCTGGGACCCTCTTCATTCACCATTGAAAAAATAAAAATGATAACAGATTGAAGTCTTATGACATCATCCAGGATTTATACTTTCATGGGAATTGCAATTAACTCAAGCAAGAATAAATCACCACAAGTAAAAAAAATAAAATATTTGCTTCAAAAGTTTGTTTTCTTTAAAAAAACAGTTGTAGATTTATAGGAAAAGTTATTTTATTTATTTGTTTATTTCTATTACACCCAGCTGCGCAACATGGTGACAGGGTAACACATACATATATGGATTCATTACAAGTGGTTAGACATAGTTCCCAGTGCTATACAGTAGGATCTCCTTGCTTTTCCAGCCCAGAGGCAACAGTCTACAACTATTAACCCCAGACCCCCCTACCCTCCCACTCCCTCCCTCTCCCTTTTGGCAGCCATGAGTCTGTTCTCCAAGTCCTTGATTTTCTTTTCTGCATAAAGTTTCATTTGTGCAGTATATTAGATTCCACATATTAATGATATCATATGGTATTTGTCTTTCTCCTTCTGACTTATGTCACTCAGAATAAGGGTCTCTAATTGCATCCATGTTGCTGCAAATGACATTATTTTATTCTTTTTTATGGCTGAGTAGTTATTTTTAAAATAATTAAAAATATTTAGTCCCTGTTATTAATATATTTGTATGGTATAGTTAAAATTAATGAGTAAATATTGTTATTTATTACTTAAATTTGTTTATTCAGATTTATTTAGTTCTTTTAAAATTTACTTTTTGAAGTATAGTTGAGTTACAATGTGTTGATTTCTACTGCACAGAAAGTGACTCAGTTATATATAGTCTTCTTTAATATTCTTTTTCATTATGGTTTATCACAAGATATTGAATATAGTTTCCTATGCTATATAATACGACCCTATGCTATACAGTATATATAGTTTATCCATTCTATATATAATAGTTTGCGTCTGCTAACCCCAACTTCCAAGCCATCTCTCCCCTATCCCACCTCCCCCTTGCCAACTACAAGTCTTCTCTATGTCTACCAGATTGCTTTAGTTTTTACCTAATGTTTTTCTCTATAACAGGATCCTGTGTTATGTTTCCTTGTCATGGCTCTTAGTCTCTTCTTTGCTGTGACAATTTTTCAGATTTTTCTAGTTTTTGATCATTTCAGTAGTTTGGGGGAGTCCTGATAAAGTATTTTGTAGGATGCCCCTCAACCGAAATTTGTCTGATGTTTTTCTCATGATTAGAATGTGCTTATGAGTTTTGGAGAGGAAAATGACAAAGGGAAAGTTCTGTTTTCATCACATCCTATCAAGGATACATACAATCATGATTTATCGCTGCTGATATTAACCTTGAGCACCTGGCTTAGGTAGTGTTTTGTCACCTTTTTTCACTATAATGCTGCTCTTTTCTGCCTTTTCTTTGACTACATGCTTTGGGTGGAAGTTACTGTGTGTGGTCCACACCTAAGGAGTGGAGTACCTATATAACTTATTTGGAATTCTTCTGAATAGAGACTGGCTTTTTCTCCCACATTTATGTATTTATTTGATTTATTTATGTCAGTATGTGTGCACGGCTATTTTATACTTTGGGTTACGTTATAGTACTACTTAATTTCCTTTGTTGATCAGAATGTTCCAGCTTTGGTCACTGGGAACTCTTTCATTTGGCTTCTTTCCTTTTGAGATGCATCCATCAACATGGTTTTCTTTTTTGGGAGCATTTCCTTAATTTCTGACACTACAAAATGCTTCAGGATTATCTTGTAGATTTTGCACACACTCCTGGAATCAGCCATTTCCCCAGGTAGCCCAGTTTCTTTTATGGGAGAATGGTATTAAAAACCAAGATCGAGGCACCAGTTATGTTGTTTTTATTGAGATGTTAATACTTTGAACACTTCTCAACTGACAGAGCCAGGAGATAGGTGTGTTTATACTAACCCATGAATACATAACGAATCTATATAGGTATACCTATATCTATAAATATTTCTACTTGTAGGCATCTTCATCTCTATTAAGCTAAACATAAGTTCAAACTAATATCTCCAGTCTAATTCAATACTGCATGGATCATTCTAACTTTCTCCTCATGCTTTATTTTAAATTCCTACTGAAACAGGGTAGGACTTGGCTCACCATTCACCATTCAGTTATTTAATCATTTATTCTCCCTTTTTTTTTTTTTTTTTTTTTGCCCTTTCAGGACCGCAGCTGCGCCATATGGAGGTTCCCAGGTGAGGGGTTGAACTGGAACTGCAGCCTTCAGCCTACGCCACAGCCACAGCAACAGCAACATCAGATCCAAGCTGCCTCTGCGACCTATACCACAGCTCACGGCAACACCAGATCCTTAACCCACTGAGCGAGGTCAGGGATCAAACCCGCAATCTCATGGTTCCTACTCAGATCTGTTTCCACTGCGGCACGACGGGAACTCATAATTATTTATTCTTGTATGCATGTCTTATGATCCAACATGTGGTCTTTCATGGTGAATGTGAGTGTAAAAAGAGTATGTGTTCTGCTGTGTTTGGATGGAATATTTTATAAATGTCAGATCCAGTTGATTAACATTCTTATTCATTTCAACTATAATCTCATTGATTTTCTGCCTGCTTCATCTATCATGTACTGAAAGAGGCGTGTTCAAGTCTCCAGCTCTATATAATAGTTGATTTGTCTGTTTCTTAAGTTCTATTAGGTTTTGCTTCGTGTATTTTGATGCTTTGTTGTTAGGTACATGCCTGTTAGAGATTCTTATATCTTCTTGGAGATTTGACCACTTTATCATTATGTAATACTCTTCTTTACTCCTAGTAACTTTCCTTGTTCTGAAGTCAGTTTTATCTAAAATTAATGTAGCTGTTCCAGTTTTTTTTTTCCCAATTATTATCAAGGTATATACTCTACACTCCTTTACTTTTAACCTATGCCTTTGTATTTAAAGTGGGTTTTTAAGATAACATACAGTGAGGTATGCTTTTTTAACCCATTCTGATGGTCTCTGTCTTTTAATTGATGTATTAAGATAATTTGCATTGACAGTGATTATTGATATAGTTGGGTTAATATCTAACATGTAACAGTTTTCCATTTGTTACACTTGCTTTTCATTTTTCTTCTCTTTTTATGCCTTTTCTTGTTCTAATTATGCAATTTATATAATTCGATTTTCTCCTCTTTTTTTTTTTTCTAACTTCTTTTAGTAGTTAGTAAAAGAATATCCATGTGGATGCAGGTTCGATCCCTGGCCTCACTCAGTGGATTAAGGATCGGGCATTGCCGTGAGCTGTGGTATAGGCTGCAGATGTGGTTTGAATCTGGTATAGCTGTGGTTGTGCCTGTGGCTGGCCACTGCTGCTCCAATTCAACCCCTAGCCTGGGAACTTTCACATGCCATGGGTGCAGCCTTAAAAAAAAATGAAAAAACATAGAAAGCAAGCCTATTTAAAAGGCTTAAGTATAATAGGAATTCAATAAAATCTATAAGAAAGCTATAAGATTATGTGATAAAATGGACAAGAGGATTTTAAAAAGCATCAAATGTAACTTTTGTAAATAAAAATATATCCTTGAAATAATCAAAACTCAGTGGATCAGTCAAAGCCTTGATTGAATATAGGTGACAAGAGAATTAGAAGGTAAATCTAAAGAAGCCATTCAGAATACAGCTCAGAGATTTTTTTTAAGACAAATTATGATTCAAGGAAGATAAAATGATAAGCTCTGCTATGTGTCTAAAAGGAGTCCCAGAAGGAGAGAAAGAGAGAATGGGTGAGAAGAAAATGTTTTGATGTTACAGTTACGAGTTTTAAGATTTGCATAAATATTGAGTCCTTTAATTGTAAAAGCATGTCAAGGCCTTAGTAAGATAAGTAAATGCAAATTCATTCCTTAAAAACATCACAGATAAACTGCAGAACATTTGGGGAGAGACTATGAGGAACGTTTTAAAGGCTACTAGAGAGTCAAGACAGATTACATATAAATAAATAGCAATCACAGAGGCAGAATATCTCTTAGAAACAATAGATCTTAGAAGACAAGGACAGATATCTTTAAAGTACTGAGGGGAATACCTGTTTAGATTTAGATACCTTCCCCATACAACTGTCAACAAAATGGAAAGGTAAGCTATAGAATGGGATGAAATATTTGTAAATCATATATCTTACAAGGGTTTAATATCCAAAGTATATAAAGAACTCATACAACTCATTAAAAATCAATTAAAGAAGACATACAGTTGTTCCTGCCATGGCTCAATGGGATTGGTGGACCCAGGACCCAGGTTCGGGCCCAGCCTGGTACTGTAATTTAAAGGCTCTGGCTTTGTTGCAACTGTGGCATAGGTCACAACTACAGCTCAGATCTGATCCTTGGCCTGGGAATGCCCTATGCTGTGGGGTGGCCAAAAAAGAAAAAAATGCCATACAGAGGGCCAGCAGGTACGTGAAGCGATGCTCAACATCATTGATCATCAAGGAAATGCAAATCAGACCCACAATGAATGGCTATTATCAAAAGACAAAAATACAAATGTTGACAAATATGTGGAAAAAAAGGAAACCTTGTGTAAATTTGTGTAGCTATTATGAAAAACATCTACTATGGGAGTTCCTCAAAAAATTTAAAATAGAATTATCACATGATACAGCAGTTCTGGGTATTTATCCAAAAAATGCTCCTTACAGCTCTATTTACAATAGCTAAGGCATGGAAACAACCTAAGTGTTCATCAGTGGGTGAATGAATAAAGAAAATTACGTATATTTGTATACAATATATAGGAATATTATTCAGCTATAAAAAAGAAGGAAATCTTGCCATTTGTGAAAATAAGGAGGTACCTTGAGAGCATTATGCTAAGTGAACTAAAACAGAGAAAGACAAGTACTATGTGATCCCACTTACATATGGAATCTAAAAAGCCCAAACTCATGGATACAGGGAACAGATTGGTGGTTACCAGAGGCTGGAGGTGGTTACCAGAGGCTGGAGGTGAAATGGGTGAAGGTGGTCAAAAGGCACAAACTTCCAGTTAGAAATAATTCCTGGGGATGTAATGTACAGCATCGTGCTATATTTAACAGTACTGTGTTGTATGCTTGAAAGGTGCTAAAAGAGCTTACAAGTTTTCATCACAAGGAAAAAAAAATGACGACTATTTATGGTGATAGATACTAACTTATTTTGGTGACTCTTTTGCTATACAAACATAAAATTAAATCATTATGTTGTACACCTAAAATTAATATAAAATAATGTACATTATATCTCAATTAGAAAAAAGATTCTTGGGAGTTCCTGTTGTGGCTAAGTAGTAACGGACCCAGCTAGCATCATGAGGACATGGGTTCGATCCCTGGCCTTGCTCAGTGGGTTAATTAAGGCTCTAGCATTTCCATGAGCTGTGGTGTAGGTCTCAGATGCAGCTTGGATCCCCTGTGGCTGTGGCGCAGGCCAGCAGCAGCAGCTCCAGTTGACCCCTAGCCTGGGAACTTGCATATACCACAGGTGCAGCCAAAAAAAGCAATAATAATAATAACGATAATAATAATAATAAAGATTCTACATGTAGAATCGCACAAAAAAGATTAAAACTATTCATGTCTTTCACAATTTTTTCACGTTTTAAATATCTAACAGTTAAGAAGATATGTAGCAGTTTAAAAGTTTAAAACTGAATTTGTATCTTTCTGTATAATATATATGTCATATATATAATGTATAACATGTAATATATGTTTAACCTATACTCAGATACATTTCATAGTCAGCCAATGGCCAAAGCTTTGTGCTTGAACACAATCATGGACCATTTGCCACAATTACTTACAATATTTTTAAAAAACTGTAACTTAATATTCTCTCATGGCTCTATTTTGAAGTTTGTTTCTTATAGTCCTAGAAGTGTATGGTTTTATTCTGAGTTTCAGGCATATTGGTCAACATATGTTCAAATTGTATTATTTTCCAGCCTTTGCACATTCTAACAGGTATCCCTGGTCCCTAGCTGCTGTGATTTGCTCTGATGGAGACTCGGGCTGTTGTGAGAGCCAGTGTAGTACTTCTGGAATATAGGACTTTATTTGAATCTCAGTACAGTGTATATGCATTTGGCTAAGGGTCAGAGTTTTGGCTGCATGGACAGGTCTTGGTCCTCTGAGAGCCAATTCTAATTTCAGGTATCTTAGATGTTGGAGGATATTGCCAAAGTATTTTTAATTCCTTAAAAGCACTCAGATTTCTTCTCTTCCCCAATCACTTTTCCAATGTAATAAATCCCAAAGAAACCTTAAAAATAAAATGTATTTTTAAAACAAAATGTTTTCTCTCAATCATAGAAACAGCTATTTATTACTGGGTCATTCAGTCGTAATACATCCATTATATAATTTTATGTATTTACATGTAATAGAGCTAAACATATTTACAGGCTTTTTTTTCAGATTTTGATAGGATGCAAATAAAGGATATATTATACTTTCAACCTCACCTTTGTTTGCTCTGAGATTAAATATAATTATTTGCTTAGTCATTTAAAAGCTCAGAAAAAACCCTCATCCTTGACCAACCATCAGTTTCTTCTCATACAATGGGAATGTAGTTTCCTGAGGAACAGCTTTCAGGAAAATTGAAATTCTTTTATGTCTTGGTTTCTGATCTTTGAATCTCTGGCCAGTTTTTAGAAATCCAGGGCATGCTGACTCTTTTCAGCTCATTAATTCTATAAATTCTAGAAATTGATCTCTGTGCCAGGCACTGTGGGAGCTGGTGGGGGATTCCTTGATAACCAAGAAAGAAACAGTCCTCAGTTACACAACATGAAGTCCTCAATACCAGATTTTTGGCTTCAGTGGAGAAACTTACTTCTCTTTAAAAAATATCAGAGGTCTCTGTTCTTTTATGTTTTGAGCCAGATTCATCACACACAGCAGTCACCTGCCCCACCATAGCTTAGCCTCATCTTCCTGCAGGACTTTTTTTTTTTTTTTCTGTTTGTTTTTTACGGCCACACCCATGGTATATGGCGGTTCCCAGGCTAGGGGTCCATTCAGAGCTGTTGCCACTGGCCTATGCCAGAGCCAAGGCAATGCAGGATCCAAGCCACATCTGCGACTTACACCATAGCTCTCGGCAGTGCCAGATCCCTAACCCACTGAGTGAGGCCAGGGATCATGGATGCTAGTCAGGTTAGTTCACCACTGAGCCACAATGGGAATTCCTTGTAGACAGTAATTAAAAAGTGTTTTTTTTTTTTAATTTAGAAGTCACTAAATCAGCTCTATTGCCTTAATTTTCTTGTAGAGGTAGAATTTATTTACTAAACCTTGAAATATCACATTTTATAAAACCATGTGCTCCATTCTTCATAATTCTAAATCTTTTGTCTTGTATCAAGAGATCAAGAAGAAATAAGAAAATATAACAAAAATTGATATTAATTTTCGTACTTTTTTTTTGTCTTTCTCTCTTTTTAGGGCCTCACCCATAGCATATGGAGGTTCCCAGGCCAGGCGTCCAATCGGAGCTGTAGCTGCCGGTCTACACCACAGCCACAGCAACGCGGGGTACTTGCCGTGTCTGCCACCTACACCACAGCTCATGGTTATGCTGGATCCTTAACTCACAGAGCAAGGCCAGGGATAGAACCTGCATCCTCATGGATGCCAGTCAGGTTTGTTAACCGCTGAGCCACGTTGGGAACTCCTAATTTTAGTACTTCTTAAAGACGTAAAAATATATTGGGGAAGTTTGGTTTGAGAAAATTTTCCTGCCAAATTCCCTCCCTCCCTCTCCTCCTTTCTCCCTTCCTTCCTTCCTCCCTCCCTCCCATCCATCCATCCAAATATGTTGTAGTTACTCTTGCTTCTGAAAGCTAGGGTTTTAATAGTGTCAGATTTTATGGTTAAATCTGATAATGTCAAATCTCATTATTAAATTTGACTCATCAGATAACTGCCAGGTTTTGCAGTGTATAGAGATTCTGAGTGTTTAAAAGGAGAAATGTATACAGAGAACAATATGTTATAAAAAGAATACCAGCAAAAAATGTGGAACTGCTTTGCTTACACTTTCTTGAATGGCTTTCTAGAATCCAACCCTCAGCAGTATACAGAAAGTTGAGAGAATAGTTATATATGGAAGCACTCCAAATAACTAAAAAGATATCTTGGAGTATATAGATTGGAAGGAATCTGGAAAGAACATCTTAGTCTTTTACTTTCAGACAACTTTATCGCTGCATAATTTTTAAAAAATACACGAAAACTAATCGAGCTTCTAGTGTGTTGTCAGGACAGTCAGTTATGAGCAGAGGATTTTGTCCCCATGGATGGCAACTCTACCCCTCCCACAATATCTATTTTTACAATTAATATTTTGAATGTCAAGATGATCCAATTATATAACTATCAACTGGATAATGAGATTTTAAGTTTATATACTCATATGTTTAATAATTAGATGACGAGCCCAGTGATAGTAGGGTCCTCAATAAACATATAAATAAACAAAACATCTGTCCTTTTATTCTTATTGGTATGCCATGGATACAGAGAGTAAATGATATTTTTTTTCTCATTAAAATCCTTCATATACTTGAAGTTAGCCAAAAAGTCTACAGTGACTAGAATGAGCATGTTCCTGCTTTGCCCAAGAGTGTCCCAGCATAGGTCAGTTGTCTTGGCAAAATCTATAATAGCCGCTCTCTCCCTTTGCTTTGAAAAGTTTCCCAGATTTAAATTCTTGGAGTTACGTGGTCAATCTGCCCATTAATCTTCTCTCATTCAGGCTAAATAATCCAATATTTATGCCCTTATTTTTAGGATCCTCTCCATTGTTTTTCTCTAAATTGTTTCTTTTGATAAGGAAGCAAGTTGCATTTTTCTCCCTTTAACATTATAGAGACATTTCAATACTAAAGGTGCCTTTTCTTTCAGAAAAGATAGCACTAGGTCCAGGTATTGAAAGACCAAAATTAAGGAGTAATTGCAAGAGTGGAAGTGTATTTAAGAGTGACAGTACTTGGAGAGCAACAGAAAGGGTACCACGGAAAAGTTTATGATAAGCAGATGAATTCTAGTACAAGAAATCAGATACGACATATTTCAGTTCCCATAAGAGGTTCAATTAGAAATAGAATCCTTCTTTGCTTCCTGCCCTACGCTGGCGTGTCGTTACAGGGCATGCACTGTTTAAACAGCTGCAGAGTCTTACCTCAGGGGTGATGGAATTGCACTGGCGATGTTGATCCCTGTATGGAGCTAAAGCTAGAGGAAACTTGATCATTTGCAGAATGATTTAAGAATTGAAGGTGAGTTGTGCTCTCTCTATGAGGATAATGAGTTAAGAAAGTCTAAAGAATGTGAAGTTTTAGTACCAGTTTTGCTCAGTAAATCTAATGTCAGACTTCCTCTTTTCAGACAAACCAAATATGAAAAACAGCATAGAAAAACATGTACAAATAGTAAATTAAAAATATTAAAATAGGAACACTCAACTGTACATGGAGTCTCTAGAACAAACAAATGGCAAGATGTCACTTGTTTATTTTCTTTCTCTGTCATTTTCCTTCCTCTTCTTCTAACTCTACCTCTATTCATGTTATTATCAAGTCATATTTAGTATACCTGTGAATGAGTGGACACCTACTCCTTCTGTCCATGTGTTCCTTTAGTCCACTGGTTCTTTAATTTGACCATGCATTACAAACACCTGCAGGCCCCATTTTACACAGAGTTCAAGAGCTCCATTCCCAGAATTCCTGATTCAGTATGTCTGGGGTAGAGTTCTAGAATTTACGTCTGTAACGTGGTCCAGATGATACTGTTGCTGCTGGTAAAAAGACCACACTTGGCAACCACTGCTCAAGGAGTATTATGTCTTACTGAAAAGCCTGGCAGAAGTAAACTATTGAGAGAGAAAAGGGAAATGCAAATGAATTACTTGGGAAGAGCATAGGAAGGAGAAGCCCTGGCTCCTTCAATCAGACTTGTGAAAGGCTCTTCAGCATCCTTCCCTCTGTGGTTTCCACTACCAACTCTTCTTCATTCTTCTGAATTTGATGCTAGCATTCAAGGAGGAAATCATTCTGGAGTTCCTGCTGTGACTCAGCAGTAACAAACCCACCTGACTTGTGTCCATGAGGATGTGGGTTCGATCCCTGGCCTTACTCAGTGGGTTAACGATCCAGTGTTGCTGCAAGCTGTGGTGTAAGTCACAGATGTGGCTTGGATCCTATGCTGCTGTGGCTGTAGTGTAGGCTGGCAGCTACAGCTATGATTTGACCCCTGGCCTGGGAACCTCCATATGCTGCAAGTATGGCCCTAAAAATAAAAAAAAAGAAAACTAGAGGAAAGCATTCTACGAGGAAAGCTATGTTGTCAAGTTTGATTTATTAAGTAAATTCATGGGTTTGAGAATATTTAGTAAGAATAACTTTGTAACAAGTGGATTTTTGATGTTTGGTGATGGCTTGAGAACTGCTATGAATAGTGGTGTTCATTAGAATATACATTATGAACCTATATGTGATGGAATGAAAGATAGTGATGTGTTGACCTTGGTTTACCCAGAGTATCGCAAGGTTGATGCACAGTTATAGTGTACATTGTTTAGTTGGCATGTTTCTTGAATGGATTTGCTGCTGTTGTGTGTGTCAAAGTATTCAGTTTTTTCTTCTCCTGCCTGCAGACTTCTGCCTGTGGGCTTATATTTCTTTTCATTTACTTATTACATTTAATCTGTATTTATTTTCATCTTTTGTCAGAGTCTCCTTAAATCACATTATCCTCATATTCTTTACTTCTAATTTCACTAATTATGACCTTCATTTTACTCACCTTTAGTGCTATAATTATTTTTCCATTACTATTTTATCTCACCCTTTTTATTCCCCCCCACACATGCATATCTTTTCAGTATATTTTACAATATGGTAGGCTATTTGATTATTTTATTTCTTTTTAACTAGAACCCATATCGTTCTATAAAATGTTTTGGAATGTCTTTCAGTGATACACACAAAACCCAGGAACACATGCATAAATTAAAAAGTCAAGGCCATGAAAAATATAGAAGAAAAAAGCAAATTCATAGAAAATTTAGAATTAAGAAATGTATACTACAGAGACTTTACAACAGTTTTAATTAATAAGTTTAACTTGAGCTTCTTGGCAGTTGAAGTAAAAGGAGCTGTGATCAGTTTGTAGAAATCATACTTTCACTTAAGGAGATGACATGCTAGTTGTTTGTAAGGTCAAGCACAAAGGCCCATGTCTTGAGTGGGTCTTTATATAGGGGATTCTGGGTTATGTAGTGGATGACATTTTAATAGCATTATTGAGTCACTGTAGTAGGCCATTTCATAAAGCATTTTTCGGGTATCCATTAATGTAAGCCAAGGGGATAATGTCAAAGTACAACAAAGAAAATATCTTGTCAGAGGCTAAGTAAATAGTACAACATGATTTAGGGGTCAAAAAGTAGCATGTCTATAGAGAGACATACCCTTCATTTTTTAAAACTTTCTCCAGAAATGAAATTCCTTTCAAATGGCTTCTGATTGACGTTAGCTAGCAGTTTGAAAATATTTCTCTGGCAGTAAACAAATCTTTGTTACTGATTAAGGGCAGACTCTACATTTTAAAAATTAACTAACTTGATAGGAGAGTTGACAACCTCCTGTGAAAAACAGTCCAAAAACTGATACTACTTCTTGAATAGGTGGCCACCCGATTTCCACATCGATCTGGGCCACTAAAATAGGCAGGTTCAAGAGTTTACTTAGAAAACAGTTTCTTAGTCTTTTTCAGCATATGAAAAAATGAATGGTTAAGTCTCCAAAGTTCTTCACTGTACAGGGTGACCAAGATGATTCAGATTGGAAATTTTCAAAGCCTTAGTTACTGGCCACCCACTATGGCTACAGAAAAAAATATCTCAGCAAATGCACTGATGGAACATCTGGTTTTAGGAAACTAATTTCCATGGTGAATCTGCCAGTATGAATCAGTTATGAATGATGACTGTGTAACTAACTAAATGAATTACCTTCTTATGTGGTGTTGATAAGATCACTTACATTTTGAAAGATAACTGATCCAAATAATTTCGGTTTTAAAGTAAATGATTTTAAGCACTCTTTTTTGATAATAGTTGATAAGGAGAACCAGTTTCCCCTTGGGAGTTCTGATAGTTTGTGACACAGTTATGTTGTAAGCATATCTAAGGAATATTGTTCCCAATATCATACATATTTGTACTGATCAACCAAACCAAGGAAATCTGTAAAAAGAAAATGGGTAGAAATTGAGCACAGAAAGCTTTTATGTTCCTTATAATCATTTGATTAGATAGAAGGCCCTTTCTCCCAATCTTTATTCCCCCTAAAGAGCTATGGCCCTCCCAGGAGATCAGTATAGAGCATCAGAACCAGTACCAAGAGATCACTTAGCCAGCACTGAGCATTAGTTATTGTCCGGAGTAAAAGCCTGAGTAAAATGTGAATGAAAGCCTGTCATTCTGGGTAGGCTTGGTCACAAATGGGCTGAGCCGAGAACAAGACTTAACCAAGTTTGTAACATTGGTCCTTAGTAGGATAATCTTGGCCCAAGTCTCTTACAGAAAATATTAAGCCAATAAATATCTATCTGCAGTTCGTGAAGGAGAAAATTGGCATGGAATTTGAGGCAGAATGTATAATTAATGATATCTTGTTTCAGAAACACTGTGGCTTTGCAACTCTTTTGCTGAAGATCTATCTATATATATATTTTCAAGCCTAAGAATGCTATTTCTGTTAATAGAGAAAATAATTCTTGATTCTAAAGTTAAATAGTCCTGAGTGACTGCATAAGATTGGAATGTTTCTCCTTTATGTTCTACTCACCGTAGTCATTTAATTATAAACAAATATTACTGAAGCTTTGCAGTACATGTGAAATGTACCAAAATAATTTTGCACAGAAGGAAATCAATTTTAGCACCTTTCAAGGATATGACACAGAAAAACCCTGCAAATAACTAAACAACGCACTGAGGTAAGCTATTTTTAAGTCAGCCACTGAGAGGGAAGAGTTGCCAAACAATTTCATATTTGTACTGCTCTAAAGAAAAATTAGGAAAGATACAGAATGTATTGTTCTTTGACTCCAAATGCATCCTCTGTGTTCCTTATAGACATTATATATCTGACTTCTTTAGTATAATAATTTCGCAAAACTTTATTTTTCTTATGAACAGTTAAAAGTACCCCTGTTTCCCCTGAGACTGAGTAGTTAACTTGTATTAAGAGTAAGTGATGTGTATGCAGTGTTCATTGCAGTTCTATTTAAAATAGCTGAGACATAGAAGCAACCTAAATGTCCATGGACAGAAGAATAAGTGATATGTACTTAGTAAAAATGAAGTTTTTTCTGCTATTATAAATCTGTCTCATTTAAGCTAAAAGACCATTTAAAAGTTATATATATATATATATATATATATATATATATATGGCTCTAAAAAAGAAAAATAATTGTTGCATCTGTGTTTTCTCAAAAATCAATGCAAAAATAAATATAAAAAGAGGACTTTTCTATACTCCTGTGTTTACTAGATCTAGAATGGGCCAGCCTTAGTAGGTTTGCAAAGTTAGCAGATTTGCCAAGCAGACTGAGGATTTCTCCCTCAAGCTGCTTCATTCCCTCCTGATCTCAGTGAATTTTGTATTTGTAGAAAAAAATTGTATCATAATCTTTGGAAAGTTAGAAAGACTCAGAAATTACCCCTTTATTGAAGTTGTCTCTTGAGATGTATTTCTTTTCCTATCGTGTCTCTAAAATGTAAATGTCCTGCACAGTCCTACATACCATTTTATTCTTCTTCCTTGAACTGAAAACTAAGCATGTTTCAGCAGAGTAAAAATTTCATTTGGCATGTGGCCCACATATTGGTGTTCCAAATGATATTTCTCCTAGAACTTGTCAGCTTCTATAATAAACAATTCTTTACATATCAGAGCACATGACTCACATTGCATCATAATTATCTAAGGAAATTCTATTGTTTATATCTAAAGGTATATTGGCCAGTCACCATTATATACCACAGCAGTACATTGTGTGCTTTCTTACAGAATGACCTGGAATACTTTGGACTCAAATATGGTTATTTTATTGGTATGTTGACAAAGCTCAGCTGTAAAGACAGAGATTCTTTATATCATTATTTACTCTGTAGATTTTAGAAAAGTCAATTAATTCTATCAACTATCCCATATAGCTCTCAAAGAAAGATCATATTCGCGCACTTAAATTTTTTTGGACCTCATACCATGTACAATATTTGCATGCAGATCAGAATTACTTTTTTTTTTTTGGTGTTTTTAGGGCCCCATCTGCAGCATATGGAAATTCCCACACAAGGAGTTGAACCTGAGTTGTATCCAAGGGCCTATGCCACAGCCATAGCAACGCCAGATCCCAGGCGTGTCTGCAACCTATACCATAGCTCACAGTAACACTGGATACTTAACCCCTGAGCAAGGCCAGGGATTGAATCTGTGTCCTCATGGATACAAGGCAAATTTGTTTCTGCGAAGCCACAATGGGAACTCCCAGAATTACTTTAGACCAGATTTCCATAGGACAGTCATTTGGAATCAACTAGTTTTACAAAATTATTTATCCCATTCATCACTGAAAACTCATTTTAAAGAGTCACTCAGGTATAAAGTCACAACTACTCTCAAGGCATGAAATCATCTGTTCTGCTCTGATGAAATGAGCAAAATTTAGTGGTCTGGCCATGAATATGCAGTTAGAGATCCAAAATTGCTTGATTTTTAGCTTTGTGCTCTTAGAAACACATCAGTGCCTCGGAGCAATTATAGATAAAAAAAAAAAAATGTTAATCCTGCCTCACTCTGAATTCATGAGTAAGAGGCACATATATAAGTCACAGTGTCCATATTGATAACCAACATTACCTGGAACAGATAACCTTAATTAGGTGCTGAAACTTGGGGAATATTTCATTTGCTACAAATAGAGACAATTTAGAAAGAAAGATGTTAGCCTCTGAAGAATATACAATTTCTGGGGAGTTCCCGTTGTGGCTCAGTGGTTAACGAATCTGACTAGGAACCATGAGGTTGCGGGTTCGGTCCCTGGCCTCATTCAGTGGGTTAAGAAACTGGCGTTGCCATGAGCTGTGGTGTAGGTTGCAGACACGGCTCGGATCCCATGTTGCTGCGGCTGTGGTGAAGGCTGGCAGCTACAGCTCCTGTTAGACCTCCAGCATGGAAACCTCCATATGCCGCGGGTGCGGCCCTAGATAAGGCAAAAAGACAAAAAAAAAAAAAAAGGAATATACAGTTTCTCAGTAGATAATATAGAATAATGATAAGAATAGGTTCTCTATTGGAATCAGGTTTCAGCATAGCTACTACATTGAATATAAAATTGCATTATTGATATCTACTAGTCTTCCTTTCCTTTCTAATTATAAGCAAATCCAAGTTAAGACCTATCTCTTCTATACGCTGTGAATGCTAACACCTTCTAACACAGAGTATAGACATACCATTTAGTTAAAAAACTTTTCAATGTCGAAGAAATAGTGGGTTCTATAAGTATCCATATTCTAATTTATTTCAATTTAACAAATGCCCATTGATTTCCAGGCAACATTCTGGATACATAAGTTATAGATATGAACAAGCCATGGTCCCTGACATCCAGAGAAAGAAACAAACATATATGCAACTAATTGTGATCAAATATGTACTCTAATGATGGTATAAATGAATTGTTATTAGAGAACAGAGGAAGAAATGATTTGTTTTCCTCAGATAAAGGATTCAAGAATTGTTCCTCAAAATGCAAAACCTTTGAATTTCATCTTGATATGAATTAAAATTTTCTTTTGTCAGATGAACAAGTGTAAAAACATTTCCAATAGGAGAAACAATAATAAAGACGTATATCACATTGTTCAAGTAATATTGAGCATCTTAATATGACTCGAGTGTAGGGAATGTAGTGGGGAGAGATATTTATTGAATAAATGAGTGAGTGAAGAGTAGCATGAATTGAAGAATGCCCCTCTGAGGATCCTTTACTTAATTCAGTTCAGACCATGTGGCTCCACTGAAGATTTTAATTAAGATAATGAAAGAACCAGATTGTGTTTTAGAAACTCTGGTAGGCAGTCTGGAGGCTGGATTGGAGAAGGAAGCTATAGGGGAAATGGAAATTCAAGGAAACAATTTGTTTTTGACAAAAATTATCAAAGCAAATAAGAAAATAAGTAGTTTTGCATAAATTAGGCCGATGGTGATTGCATTCATTCTGTTAGACTTACGTGGTGCTTTTTTGCTGAGGAGAAGCCTGGTTTGGAGTTGCTTCTCTTTTCATCTTTTCAGATTTTATGCCCATGAAGTAAGGAGAATGGTATTTTTTCTCTTATCTGTCTCCTGTCCATGGAATGGCTTATACCATATTATTTATCAGAGGCTTTGAAGTCTTTGAACGAGAATGCCATAAAAATCAGAGTGTTGTTGTCCCTTTTGAAAAGAAACTCACCATATTTGCCTTTTTTATGCTATCTTTGAATGAGAACCCACAAGATAGCAGCTGTTGGCCCATACGTAAGTTTTTCTTCTGAATGATTAGAGGACCACTTCCTGGAACATGGTCCAGCAGAAAATATTGCCCATTGGCAAAATTTCTTGGATGGCCATAAGAACACCAATTCCTATAATGACAAATCTGTTGGAAAATTCCTGGTGCTTGGTGATTTTATTATGAACATACAAGTTAATCTCTTTAAGTGGAAAATACCTCTCTGGAAAAAGTGTTTTGGCTTTAGCAAATATTTATATCCCCTTCTAGAATGCTTATTAACCAAACTCTCTTGAATATCACTACTATTCATAACTTTCAAATAATATGCTATTATAGGCATCTCCTTATTTCTTGAATCTGATGCTAATGAAGATGTGTTTGTAATCCCTTCTACGTATTCTGGTTCTTAAATGAAACAGATCTCAGGCACTTTGACCTCTTAAAGCAAGTAAGGCATCTTTGATTTGCTCGAAGGAAAAACTACAGAAAAATCAAAAGGACTTGGGTCTATTTTTAATGTGATAACACTTCAGCTAGGGTTTCCTCCTTTCCATTTTCTGACTCTAATAAATTTGAAGAAAACTTAAAAATCTGTTTTAACCAGATATTTTTGCACTGCAGCAGATCCCAAAACTATTTGGCTTTTAACTCTGTTGCAAGTTATTTAAAATCTACAGAAATGAAGACATAAAAATTTAGTTTAATGTTTAGGTATGTGTCATTCAGATGTGTAGTGTTTCCTCAAACATTTCAAATTCAGTTCTATAAATTAGCACCCATCTGTAAACTAAGAATTTGGGCTTTAAACAATTTGATTTTATATTGTAATTAAATGCATCTAAACAAATTTTAACTTTAGAACTAAGCTGACAAAGAAATCTTTTTACATATATTCAATGCCTGTATTAGATATGTGTGTATACGTATGTGGTATTTATGGTAACTTTCAAAGTACGTAATCAATAAGCATGAGAAGCACTTTCCCACACTCTAAACTCAAACTAACCTGAAATGAGGAGTCACCATATAATACTAATACTGTTTCAACTCCTATTTATTCATTTCTTTATTTAATAAACATTTTTGAGTCCTTGCTTCCTCCTAGGCACTATATTGCATTTTTACACAATGAAATAATAGGTGGACAGTAGAGAATACCCTTGAAAAAATTCATTAAGCCATTACTCTTGTCTGCATAGTTAATAGTAAACCAAAATACGTAAAACTTGAGTTATTCTTTGTAATTATTGAATCATAAACCAATAGAAAGTGGCTAACTGTAAGCATTTGTTTGGGGGTAGTAACTGTACATTGGATATTCAATGCAATTTTCACGGCAAGGTGATTATAATATTATGAGTATCTACAAGTAGAAACTTACTTATGTCCAATAATCTTATATTCTGATTTTATTAGTTATTTGTTGTAACAAAGTTTCTACTGCATTTGCACATTTTGTTGTAAAAACATCAAACATAGAAAAGAAGACAGAATAGAAAAATGAACCCACTATACCCACAGCATTGCTTGATGTATATTTTTTTTTCTCCAAGTGCACACCTGTGTTGAGGGGGTGGTGGTAGTAATAGTAGGGGAAGTCTGTCTCTGTACATAATGTAATATTCCATTTGAGGTTCTTGAGAGGGCACCTAAGATTCAACAGCTTGAGATCATTGGTTCAAAGCATCTGGAAAAAAACGTTTTAAATTTAGGTTGCAAATGCAACTGCCCAGTGGGGATTAATCCCCCTGGTAGATAATGACCTTCAACACTCATATCACCACCAACATTTGAACAGTTGAAGCAAAGCAGGAAGAGGAGTGTGCTTAGTCCAGGATTAGTGTGATTAAAGGAAAGCTGTTCTGCTTGTTTTATTCATCTGGCTGTTTGTAAATGCTCAAGGAAGGTAAAAAATAGCTCCCATCATGAACAACAAAATTACATGTAGTCACCATCCCACCCTCTTCCAGATTTGCACTGAGTATCTTAACTATCTGTGTTATTTGTATAAGAAAAGAACACCATCCTGTGTCTACATGGACCTTTATTTACAGGACAGAGTAGGAGTTGTAGTTGCTCAGCAGCCCTACTCTCACCTGAGCATCTAGTCACCAAGAACATGAATGTGAATGACAGTTGGGCATAGTTGAGGGGACAGCCTATTTTAAAATCACAAACTGCTGGTCTTCTATCAGAATCTGGCCTACTAATGTTTTAGTGTGACGTATGAGCAAAGTTCTTAGACAATTTTAAGCCTACATTTAAAAAAAATAGAGATGGCATATACAAATATGGATTTTCCACTTTTCTGGAAAATTAAGTCCAGCATCACTGCACTCACCATGGCCAAGTGGCATCTATTTATTTGGACAGGCACCTTCTCCTAATATACTGCAGTTTCCACCTAGCCAGAGTCATTCATCCATGTTCCCAGCTATGGGAAAAGAGTTTGCTAATCCTCGTGTAGAGCCATTAACTGGTGCCGCTTCTTCCTTGTAAACTGACTGAACAAAATGAGCTGACTTCCAAGGGCAAAAGCCCTGTTTGTGACTTTGAAATTGGATATAAGAAGTTATATTTTGACCACACTATCAAGGTACAATGCATGTGAATTTCTAAGGTGTTAGAATATGAAGAGATTTCCAAATGGATGATCTAGAATCAGTTTAAATGACATTAAAACCCTCAGGGAAGAATGTTAAAAAAAAAAAAAAAGAGAGAGATGAGAGGGGAGGATCAATCTTTTCAGGATGCTATTGCTGATTGTCTGCCTGATTCACCCCAAAGAGGGAGCAGTGGGCGTGTTGCCTCCCTTACCTCAAACCTAGTGATAGATGGTTTCCATGGGGTCATTCAAAAGCTTGAAATATGTTCCCCATGGTTAAGAGGCAGTATTGGAAGATGCCTAATTCATCTAGAGAGAGAAAAACACATTCTGTCTGGATTGTAGCCCACTTCTATTGAGTGTGGGGCAAAAGATGTGTTTTTAGTGAACCAGGTATGGGATACCCATGCAGGAGAGGACCTGTTTTGAATCCTCTTGAGAAGGGAAGATGAGAGACTCTAACACCAAGAGTCTGTGAGGAGTGGCAGCCTGAGGAGACTTGGAAGAGGGTGCATGTGGGTGAGGGGGAAGGGTAAGCAAATAAAAAACTGACCATCCATCCATAGCAAACACCACAGTTTCTAGCCAGCTGGAAAGAAGAGATATTTAATACTATGTAAAGTTTAGAATGATATTACATAGTATTTGGCATTTTATGTATTTGGCGTTTTATATACAAAATTGAACCTGTTTGCAACTTAGAGTGACCGTAAGACCGTTACATGAACAGGATTGTTGAAGTCATGTGATTTCTCTAGGTCTCCTCGGGGTCAGGAGACTGCCACCACTAAATACATTTTAAAGGGACAGTGGGACACAGAAATAAAGTTATGTCAGGAATTGTGCTTGCTCATTGTTTTGGGCACACAACATCAGCACAGCAATGTAAGCCATCAGGCCCTCTGGGGAGGTTGGAATATTGTCTTCAGGCTCTTAGACCTTCTGGGTTTCATACAGCTCTAAACTGTGCTGAGAATCAGGTCATCAGTGTATTAGGTAAAAGTTCTAGGTAGGGCATCTTTATTTTCCAAGGTTCTTCAAACCATGTTGTCTTGACTTTTCTGTAGCTATTTTTTTTTCCTTCCCGCAAGTCTTCCTTAAAATCTTAAATTCCATCAACCTGTGGTTATTTTCATTAAAATTAACTTTTGTTTTTGCATTCTCAGCAGTGTTCACTTGTTGCACAGGGACACCTCCAAGGCAGGTGGAACGTGGAATGTCTTTACTTGCAGTCACTTACAGACTATGGGAAGCATTCAATGCCTTCTTCCTATTATCAGTGAGTTCCTGTATGGGGGTTTTACGACATGCTCTAGTGTCTCACATTTTTTTATTGGAGGATGAGAGGAAACAAATGTTTTGAAGTTTAGAAGTTTATTTAGAGTTAAAAAAGAAGAGAAAATGGAAGGTGTTGAAATGAATAAGGTTACAGTTGAGGCACAATAGTTATAAAGAAACAAGAGAGAACCAAATTTAGTTCAGTTAGCATGTTATGGATTTGCAACATGTGAAGTACATCCTAAGCAATTTCCTGTGAAATAAAAATTCCAACAGAAAAATGTAAGAATAATCTAGGTTAAATAATTTAGGTTAAATCACCTATGTCAGAAGCAATTGATACTTAATAATCATAAAATGAACTAATTGGACATATTTATAGGAGAGAGAGCAAAAATAAATTAATTTATAATTCCCTGGATACATTTATTTACGTTAAAAAATATAAAGATGGACATTTAAAAAGATGAGAGGAAAGAGACTGTGGAAGAAAGGACCTTTGGGAATCCATGAAACATTCTCTGTGCACATGTAGCTGAATATTTGTATGTTTAAGAGAGAGAAGGAGAGAATAAATTAAAAATTAACTGGATATTCTTTAAAAAATGCTAATATAGCCACTCCTTCAATCCACAGTGAAATTTTTTCAGGTATATAATTAGTTCCTCAAATAGTTAGAAATTCATATGTTATTTAAGTGGTTGGGTTTTATTTATTAAAACTTCTATTAGCAGATAGGAAGCAAAACATTGATTTATTTATTTTTTACAATGATTTTTTTCCCATTATAGCTGATTTACAGTGTTCTGTCAGTTTTCTACTGCACAGCAAGGTGACCAAGTTACACATACATGTATACGTTCTTCTTTTTCGTATTATCATGCTCCATCATAAGTGACAAGACATAGTTCCCAGTGCTATACAGCGGTATCTCATTGCTTATCCATTCCAAAGGCAATAGTTTCCATCTATTAACCCCAAATTCCCAATCCATCCCACTCCCTCCCCCTAAAACATTGATTTAAAAACACATTCTTAGTACTTAAAGAAAAGGGAGAGAGTATAGAAAGAAAAATATGAGAATGTTAATTCATTAGAGTATGAGTTCTTTGGCAATGTTAAAATACTTGTAACTCAGAATGTAAAGACAATGGCACTCAAAAAAATTGAAGAATGAATGAGTGAATGAGAAACTCAGTGCTTAAACTCAGAACTTTTCAAGAACATGCATATAAATCTGGTTTTAGGAGTTCCCACTGTGGCACAGCAGGTTAAGGATCTGGCATTGCTTCTGCAGCGGCTCAGGTCTCTGCTGAGGCACGGGTTCAATCTCTCGCCCGGTGCAGTGGGTTTAGGATCTGGTATTACCTCATCTGTGGCATAATTCACAGCTGATTTTACTTTTTTCTCTGAGGTTGACTCTGTGAGGTATCAAATGGGACTGATTCTGAACACTAATGACTCCAGTTTGTTCATCTTCAAACAATTCCCCTAATGGCAAAAGAAAGTACAAGGCAAATGCTATAGTGTTCTCATAAACAATGACTAACAATTGCAGGACATAAATGGAAAAAGTGCCCTTGATGATTATTCAGTGGCTTTTAAACACTGATGGGGGAGTCCAATTTTAGTATCTCCTGCTACCTTCTGCCTTTCAATATAACCCTACCACCCATGAATGGAGCATGTATCACTTCCTCCCAAACAATTCCATTCAGTTCAATCATGAAAACCTCTTTATGCAGATCCCCCACTTCCTTCCCTCTGATGTCCAATCTTTCAAGCTCACTAAGTCGCACAGCATTTCTGTGCATTGTTACCTCCTCCTCAGTGAGGCTGCTGGGAAACACTTCAAACAGCCTGTCCCGGAGGGGGACAAAAATGGGCAAGTGGGGAGTGGAGGGAAGGGAAATCAAGGCAGCGCCTGCCAAAACAATGACAAAAAAATATGGGAGGTGGTGGTGGTGCTTGTGAAGGAGTGATCTCTACTGAGCCAAATGAAATGACACCTCAGAGAAATGTTTCATTCAAACTAAAAAGAAAAACTAGGACTTAGGTAATCACTTGACATCTGTGAAAATGAGTAATAAGAAAGTGGTATTAAGACAGTAATTTGGGGTGTGAAAAGGAGGACTGAAATAATAGAGAGATGTTTTGACCTCCCCCCGCCAAGCTTTTCAAAGCCTCTGAATTTTTGTTTTAACCCACTGAAACACCAGGCACTTAGCATCAGCACTAGAGACTGAGTCTGGGCTCTTAATGTGGCTACATTCATTTTGACCTAAAAACCTGTATATAAAATTTCTCTCAGTGACATGTTCCCTGTAATAAAAACATGACCATACTAGATATGTATAGCATAAAGCCAGATTGTTTTTAAACAGGGGGCTTTTCAAGATTTACTGCAAGGCGTCAGCTGTTCTTTAAGTTAAAATAATGTTTGACAGGTCAGTAATGAGACATAAAAGATTAAAAAAAAAGACAGACAATTTTGTACAACTGAAGGGGGCATACACAGAAACATCAAAGCTCAGGAACTGTATACATTGCACAAAGCATTAGGAGTTTCTGTTCTCTTTAACATTTTGACATATGTTGTGTAGTGTGGTTAGAGCTATTAAGGGAATGCAAACTTCTTTCCAAGCAGTTCTTTTACCACTCAAACCATTCTACAGTCACGTCAAGGGAACTTTGAAGTTTCCCAGGTATAAGGGCAAGGTCATGCTGTGCTTTGCTGGAAAGTATAGGCATGAACAGAGAATGCTGTGTAAAGCAATACAGTAATCTGTCAATTAAGTAGTATTTGTTTTTCATTTAAAGGTATTTTGAGTTTTAATACAGGGATTCCAGGAGAAATCTCCTGTCTTTTGCAGTTACCCCAGTGCTGTTAGAACTGAGACTTCTCTTTGGGTTGAAGAGACTTGGAAGCTAGCCGTGGCAGGTTGACTGTTCAATTAAAGGAGTATATGTAGAGTGCCTCCCAACTGGTAGATGTGAAACTCCACATAGACTTGAAAGAAATTTTTCATAACTATTACATTCTTCTGCTTGAGCATGTATTATTTGTTTTTTTGTTTTGTTTTGTTTTTCTGCTTTTCTTTCTTTCTTCCTTTCTTTTTTCTGTCTTTCTTTTTTTTTTTTTTTTTTTTTTTTTTTTTTTTTTTTTTTTTTTTTTTTTTTTTTTTTTTTTTTTTTTTTTTTTTTTTTTTTTTTTTTTTTTTTTTTTTTTTTTTTTTTTTTTTTTTTTTTTTTTTTTTTTTTTTTTTTTTTTGTCTTTTTGCCTTATCTAGGGCCACACCCGTGGCATATGGAGGTTCCCGGGCTAGGGGTCTAACAGGAGCTATAGCCACCGGCCTACACCACAGCCACAGCAACGCGGGATCCGAGCCTCATCTGCAACCTACACTGCAGCTCACGGCAACGCCATATCCTTAACCCACTGAGCAAGGCCAGGGATTGAACCCGCAACCTCATGGTTCCTAGTCGGATTCATTAACCACTGAGCCACGACGGGAACTCCGAGCATGTATTATTTGAATGGATAGTCTTTCATTTAGCTTCAGCAAATTATCAAAAGCATTTCTTGGATGGAATAAGACAGGTGTGATCATTTCTGAAATTGAGTTGGAAATGCTTCTATACAGGAAGGCTTTTTAGAGCATGCTATAGCTTAAGGGACTGAAAGACCCTTTCTTTAGTTTTCTCATAACGAACTATTTTCCTGAGCCTGATTGCTGGAGCCAAGATATTCCTTGAATAGCCAACATCGTATAATGGAAGAAGTATGGACTTCAGAAACAGATGGTTGTAGATTTATATGCAGCCTCTACCACTTACCAGTGGAGGAACCCTCTTAATTTCTCTGGGCTTTAGGTTTCTCATCTGTGAAATTGGGATAATGATACCAGTGCAGACATTAAAGGAATTAAATGAAATTTATGTAAAGCTTTAACATGTAACAAGTACTGGTTCTCCCATTCTACCTTCAACCGAAGGAGGGCTGGTTGTAAAGACTTATCTTTGGGAGTCAGAAAGAAGCATACTAAAGATTTCGAGAAAGAATACTATTTTTTCTCTTTACATCAATGTTTGTTTTTGTAGTTTCAAAACCAATCACTCGCAAAGCTTGAATGTTGGAATCAGAACAAATGGATGAGGGGATTATGCGGACTCATTTCTCCCTACTTCTTCTTATTATTTCTAACCCCCCCACCCCCATCCTAGCTTTAAAAGTAAGCCATTCGGGGGATCAGCCTGAGCACATCAAAGATAAAACAGATTCCTCAAACTCAACTTGTCCAATGCTAAACTTAGGCTCTTTTCCTGCCACCAGCAGCCACATGAACTAAAAAGCCAGGCTTTCTTTTAACCATCCCCTTTGATACACCCTACATACAACCCACCTCCAAGATTTTCTGTTGCTACTTTTGACATGCCCCAGTTCAGTTCCTTTTTCTCCTTCTCCTTTGACTCTATCTAAATTCTGATACTCTACAGCCTTCCTAGATTACCTGCCAGGGCCTTCTCATTGATATCTTTTCCTCTGGTCTCAATATCTTCCAAATACAAAGCTAATTATGTAACTCCTCTGTTTCAAACCATTAAATGTTCATTGTGACCTTAAAAATTAAAGTCTGAATTCCTTGGCATAGTGAATCAGGCCTTTTATGATGTGGCTCCAGACTATGTTTTTGGCCCTAGATCCTGCCTGGCCTCTCCTTGCTTCCTAAGCTCTGTCCACACAGAATAACTTGAGATTCCCATGCTGCTGCTAAATGCTGCCCCTTTGTCCAGGACATTCCCTCTACTTGGATCTCCTTTGATCCTACTGTCCACAGGGAAATTTCCAAGTTCAAATCTTCCCTTCTCTGAAACACTCCCTGACTCTCATGGTTTAGAACTACCTGACCTTCACAACCAGGGAGAATTAAATTCCCCTTGTCTGTACTCCCCAACTCTTGTGCAAACCTTAGGATTACACTCACCGTATTGGATTAGATGCAGTGTTTCAGTCCCTGGACTATGAACATTATGAATAGTGAATATATCTTTTCATATTTATGCTCTCAGGCTATTATTTATTAAGCTAATAATAATTAATCCTGGTTGAACAACTGAATTTAGGAGACAGTATTAGGTTACATGGATGTGGCAGCACAGAAGAGAGGTAACCGTGATGAGATGAGGCCACATTTGCAACCTAGGAAGGAAAGTCAAAGGACAAGCTTGGTGTTGTTTATGGTAATTTTAGCACAGAAATTTTATAGGAAAATTTATCAGTAGTATAGAAAGGATAGTGAAAGAAAATTTAGAGGCAAGTGATATGTTTGTTTCAGAATGCTGGTGAGTTGACCTTTAAACTTTGAAAGCATTAAACTTTCAGAGGCATCATATTCGTTAGGGTATGGCCCAAGCTGCTGTAAGAAATAGACTTCAAATTAAAATACTATATTTTTGATGATTTCACGATAAAAGTATTTGTAAAATATAAGGAGATAGAGAAGGAGTCATCTCTTTGACAGTAGGATTGAGGGAGCTTTGTAAGGGAAATGATAATTGGGTTGAAAGTGAAGGATGCATAAGACTTTAACAGGTTAAAAAACCCCAAACAGGGAAAATACATTATTGTAGAGAGAATAGCAAAAGACAACAGATTCATGAAACCCATCCAGTGTCCAGGGGAATGCAAAGAGTCTGGTATGATGAAGTGAGAAAGTCGTGAGCCATGAGGCTGATCAGGTGTGTGTGGACAGCAGTGTGAAAGCTTTCAATGGTAAGTTGGATAGTTGGGCTTATGGGAAGTCCATATGTAAAGTTCCAAATGGGAAGCCATATAAGGCTTTGGATCCAAATGGTGATGTGACACTACAACACAGAAAGAGCCTTCAGATGGCAGTAGGTAGGAAGGAATGATGTATTGCTCTATGGTTACATGGAACCCTGGTCATTCTTATGGTGCATAATCTGGGGAAGGGGGTTTACTGTGGATAAAGGTAGGTCTTTGTAAGCCCTGATAAAGAGGAGTTATTTGCATTTGATATAGCATAAGATCTGAAATGAGTGCCTCAGTGTTCTCATCACCAGAATACCTGGGGGAGGAAAAGGTCAGAAGGTAAAATGTCCCCTTCTAGGCCTGGTGGGAAGAGCAGGATATAATTATCTTTATAAAATGAGACACATCAGGGGTTGAATGGCTCACTTAAAATCCAAGCAAACTTAAAATGTATGACCCTAAACTACATGCCCCCCAGTCTATCCACAAGAAAAGATTTGGCTGTGTACTATTTCCTTGGGGGTGGCAAAAAGAATAGAGTATACATTTCTTCACACATCTAAAGATTCCTTTGAACTCATTCTTCTTATATCCCTACACACTTTTATTTGAAGGCTGTGGTGCCCACAAATCCAGGCAGATAATTTACATTTGGATGTAAGCAATTTCAAACAATTTTTCCTCTCTGTATTTTTGGCCAAAAGTTTTGGTCAGAGAGAAGTGAATCACAGACTCATAAAAAAGAGACATTTTGGGTCATCAGTGGTATTACTACAATATTGAACCTATAACAGTGTTCAGATTTTAGGTGGTTATTTTTTTAACATCCAAACATCTATTGTATTATGCTAGGCTGAAGAAATTTAGTGGAGATCACTCCCAGCTTTTATCTTCTATCTATTGGAACATTATTTCCCCAAGAAGGGGTGAAATCCATTAGTTCATAGGAAGATGACATCAGTGTAGAGAAACTACTGTGAATTTTATAAATCCAAGCCTAAAAGAAGCATAGGATTTGGATAATGGAAGAAATGTAAAGATAATGCTAGTAGTATTAATAGAGTATGTAGGCAAAAGCACATTCTCATTCTTTCATTCATTTACAAATATTTATAAAGTGATTGTAAGATGTTAAAGTGAGCTGGCTACTTAGTAGATCTCGAAGAAACATGAAAGAGAAACCAAGAAATGTAAGTGAGAAGTAGAATGTGAGGGGTCTCACATAGCTAAGGTATTTATAATTTCTCTTGGAGTCAATAATGAATCACTCAGAAGAGCATCAGTTCCCTTTGTGGCTCAGTGGTAATGAACCCAAGTAGTATCCATGAGGACCTGGGTTTGATCCCATCCTCACTCAGTGGGTTAAGGATCAGCCACTGACATAAGCTGTGGTGTAGGTCGCAGATGCAGCCTAGAGCTGGTGTTGCTGTGGCTGTGGTGTAGGCCAACAGCTACAGCTCTGATTCAACCCCTAGCCTGGGAACTTCCATAGGCTGCAGGTGCAGCCCTAAAAAAAAAAAAAATCGGGTTTGAAAGATTAATCCTGGAGCATGTCATTGATCAAGCAAGGGAAGAGAAAGAGGGAAGGAAAGCAATTCTGAGAGGCTCTTGTAATAGCCTAAGCATGAAGGAACAAAGGCCCCAGTAGGTTGATGACTGAGGGATGGAAAGGAGTAGAAGATCAAGAGATTAATAGGCCAAGAAAGAACAGAGGAAATTGGTGTTATGTCTAATCAGGCCTAGGATATTTAGGAAAATTACAGGTCATCTGTGGAAACACATGAAAATTTAAGTGTAGGAAAAAATAGTTTTCCTTTCATGTCACTGTGAAAAAAATATAAATTATGTTTTAAAACAATTATTGTAGATACTTTTCCACTATAAAGAGGAGACAAAGTTTTAGAAGTCTGTATTCAGAATCAAATATTAGCTTAGAGATTATTTTTTAAAAACTGCCAGAAGATACATGGTTGTGTTCTTATGCTTGAGACTTGACTACAAAAAATTGTAGGGAAAGACTTCTGTGCCAAGTTGGTTTCATAAGGACAAAATTAATGGCAGTAAGCCGGATATTAGGAAAAAGATATTCCTGTTAGGTCAAGAAGTTCATGCCTTTCCGCTGAGCTATCATTTTAAATGGCTTACTTAAAATTAAGTGTTGTCTAGGATTAAACGTGTGAACACTAAGGCTTTGTTTCTCAAGCAATAAGAGCCAGGAGGGATCTGTTACTATACTCATTTGAGAAACATCGAGCTCCCAGTCTTGAATAAAGCTAATGGGAAGAGAGTTCAAGAGAGAGGAAGTTGGTGGGGTCACACAGGCATCATCGGAAGCATGGCAGTGTTTGGGATCAGGAAAGAGCAGGCATCTAAATAATCCCAGCTCTTTAGCAGGTATCCAGAAGAAAGGTGACAAGTTAACTTGAGGGTTTTAAGTAGCCACGTGTACCCACTGATGATGGTTCAACCCATATCTGAACCTGGTTCACAATGTTCCCAATAAAGCCCCCCCTTACTCCCAGATGATTTACATTCTCTCATAGCTCCTTGCACTTAACTTTCCTGTATAGCATTTATCAAAGTTAGTCATTATACATTTCTGTGATTATATGATAAATATCTGTCTTGTCCGTTGAGCTGTAAGCCTAATAATGCATTAATGGAAGGGCCCATTGCTGTTTTGCTCACAGTAGTATTCCAGTGACAATCAAGGTGTCTGGCACATACTTTATTCCCAGTAAGTATCTATTGAGAAGACTACTGTCTAATTCCTCCAGGTGTTATTTATAAACCTCTATGTCAATTGGCAAAATAGTATAATCAGAAATAGATAGTATATACTGATACTTTTGAAAACTCAATGCTAAAATGTCAGAAAGCAGCATAAGAAAATTCAAGTGACAAATACCAAAATTTTAAGGCTTTGTCGTATTGGTTTAGCATCTATCTATGAAAAGAGGTACAGAACGGAAACTATGCATGGATCTATTTCACTTTCATGAAAATGATCAAATTATGAAGGTAGTCAAATTAGTGAAAAGAAAATGAGTGGCATCACTGACTATTTAAATTATGGTAGGAAAAGCGATGGGGAGAAATTGTAGTTGACCACATCATACATTACTTTGAAAGAATATGCATATACCAGTGTAGATAAAGAATAAACTGAAAATGCAATTTATTTTCACTTTCAAATGCCTTTAAGTTTTGCATCAAGAGCCACTGGGAAAAACCTGTGTCACTGTGGAATTGTGGAAAATGTTTTGTCACGAATAGGAAATTGGCTCAGAAATAGGAAATAAAGGGTAATGATAAATGGATATGTTGTTGGAAAAGGTAAACAGTAAGATTCTCAGGGATTTGGGCTGATATAACTTTTGTTCAACATTTTAATAAATGATCTGTAAAAGGAAAAAGGCCTCTGGATTTTTCACATCTTAAGATTGCATAACTCAGGTAAGGAAATGTGAAATGTCAAATCAACATGCTAAGCTGCGGAGAAATTTTGCAGACTGTGTGTGGGCAAAAACTTGAAAGCCTTTTTACTTCTTGTTATTATAAAGAGATCGCATAACATGGTAAATAATACAAACTGCATAAAGGGATAAAAACTAAAGCGAGGCTCTGAACTTAGACCACCCTTCAACTCCCTCACCTTGGTTCTTTCCCATAAAGGATGTCATCTAATATGGCTTCTAGACTGTCCTTCTTGTAATATTATGTGCATCATGTACACATATATATATATATGCCTTCACAGAACATATATACAAATATATGGGGAGCTTACCATACACTAAACTAAACTAAACTAATACATATTCAGTATGTATTTTATAATACATATTGGAAATATTTTTTTTGCCAGTGGACAACTTTTATTTTTTTAATTAAAGTATAGTTGATTTACAATGTTGTACCAATTTCTGCTATACAGCAGAGTGACCCAGTCATACATATATATATGTATATATATTCCCTTTCTTATATTATCTTCCATCATGGTCTATCCCAAGAGACTGGATATAGCTCCCTGTGCTATACAATACGATGTCATTGCTTATTCACTGTAAATGTAATAGTTTGCATCTACTAACCGCAAACTCCCAGTCCATCCCACTCTCTACCCCTACTCCTTGGTAAACACAAGTCTGGAAATATGTTTTCTATTAGCAACCATTGCATCCTTTTTGATGACTGCATATATACTGCTATATGGATTTTCCATATTTAATTTACTCAGTCCTCTGATGATGGATATTTAGGTTGTTTTCTGTTTTTGTTATTATTTACATTACCATTGTTGAGATTTTTGTTATTATTTTTACTACAATAACGACATTCTCTCTGTGCCTGTGGGGTGTGGAAGTTCCTGTCCCAGGGATAGAGGCCACACCACACAGCAGCAAGCCAAACCGCTGCAATGACCAGATCCTTAACCTGTTGTGCCATAGTGTGGATTCTAAGAACATGTTCCAAGAACATTCTTGAATTCGTATTTCTTCGTATATTTTGATAAATTCCCAGAGATGAGATTGCTGAGTCAAAAATTACTTTGCAGTTATAGCTTGCTTTGCTCCCTATTGCCTGCTAAAAAGTGTTGTATTGATGTGAATTCTTTTTTTTTCTTTTTACAAAACACTATTCTTTTATTTTTATTTTTTTCTTAATGGATTTTATTTCAATTATAGGTGTACGTAAATCATCACAAGTCAATTTTACAGATTTTGTATCCCAAACCCACAGTGCATCCCCACACCCCCCAGACTGTCTTATTTGAAAAACCAAGGTTTTCCAAAGTCTGTGAGTCATTGTCTGTTCTGCAAAGAGTGATTTCTTACAAGTAGGAAGTGAGTGTCTGTTTCCTCATACTGTAGCCAATAGTGAGTATTATTAAAACTTTTTAGTTTCTATAAAGTATCATCTTCATACTAAAAAAGTTTTTATTTAAAAAATTCCATTAAATTTTTATTTGGAATACGACTTCCTGCTCCAATACTTGAAATGATCACTATTTTCAGCATGGAAGAAATGGAGCCAGCTCTAGGCTGAAGAATAAGTGTGGAGGGGAGGTAGTGAGAGCAGATTGTCCTTTACAGAGGCTTGAGAAAAGGAGGAGTGAAAAGTAGCTGGCAGGAAGTAGGGTCAAGGCTCAAGTCAGGAAAAACATTTTGTTTGTTAAGGAATTTGAGTTATTTAGAATTCAAGCAATCTTTCTCCTGAGGTAGTGGATTCCTTGTCACCAGAAATAGACAAACTGTGGCTGAGGTAATCTCTGGCCAAAGACACTACCAAAAAAATGCATGTACTAGCTTTAAAATCACCTTGTCTTGGGCTTGTTAGATAGAAAAATAACTAACAGGAGAAAAATAACTAACAGCTAGTTGGATCCATATATATATACATATACATACATATATGTGTGTGTGTATATATATATGTATATGTATATATATATACACACATACACACATATATATATACATACACACACACACACACACACTTTGTAAAACGTCAGATTCTGCTTGAATATCACTAATCACTCATTGAAGTCAATAGTGGGGCATAACAGAGTAGAAAGAAATGGTCTTTAAAGTTCTTCTGAGTTGAAGTTTTTGTGATGGCTACATTAGGAAATGTTTTTATTTAATATCCAGGTTGGAGGAAAATGATATGACCGTCCGAATCCCTATGTAATTATTTCTTCTAGAGGCTTAATTTTTTCAGAAGAAATGAGGATAAGATTTAGTTGATCATAAATGAATATGTCTTAAGTAAATCATGCAAAACCAAGAAATATTTTGAAGCAAAAAGAAGTTTCAATTGATAAAGCAGTTCTTGCATTCATAGTGCCCTATACATATATGATTTTTATAAGTTTCTGCTCTATCTGTTTATACCTAGTAAGTTCTCTGTTTAGTCAAACACATTCCATATACATTCAATCTTGCTTAAAACCCGGCCCGTTTTGTATGTCTCTAACACATACACACTCATTTTCTCATCTGGGATTTATACAAATTAGTAAAATGCCTGACATAATTCCAAGCAAAATTAAATAAAAAAGTACTTCCCAAATATAGAAGTTGAAGCCTTTTTTTCTTATAGTTTTTCTGGGATTTCATCAAGAGCTTGGGGTAGTATATCATAATAATTTAGTTTAGAAGATAACTATCAAGGGTGTATCAAAATGTTTTTACTGATTTATATTGAAATGCTTGGTTTCAATATGGGCAGTCTTTCAAATGCTTGATTAAATTCGTTGGAAGTTTTGTTTGCTAAAGCATTTCACATCCTGGGAAAATAAAACCAAATATGTTGTTTTTCTTTGTTCTCCACTGAGCCATGCAAAGTTAAAGAGAGCTAAAAAAAAAAAAAATGGAAAAACAGAAAAACTGAATAAATCTTCTCTAAATCAAACTGACCTTTTCTAGGCAATTTTTTCTACATCTTGGCAGGGGCTGAATCTATATCATACCCTTTTTCTGGGCTCACTCTGTGTGGCCTACTTCCTGTGGCTGTTCCATTCTCTGAAATCACAACATTTTCAGACTACAGTAGCTTAAAAAACATTAATTTCCAGTCATTGGAAATAGCCTGCATTTCATTCAAGGCAGAGAAATTGTTCCTACTTTCTGACACTTGAGCTTTATTGCTGCTGATTTCATGAAACACAGGGAGGTGAGAATAACTTTCTTTTGGAACCATTTCCTTCATGCTTTGCTTTGCCACTTGGCCTTCCCTGCCCGTGCCCCACCCCACCCCCCAACCAGGCTGTTAGCATTCTCTTCTCAGGGTGGTGTGGGGCGAAAGCCTGAGTCTGGAGGAAGAGTTTATTTTAGGCCAATTTAATAAGTAGTGAATTTTATTTTTACTTTTTATATTTTTAGGTAAAAAGATCTCACTTCAGAATGGACTAAATTCTGGTAGTAGAACTAAGTTTTAGAGATTTTCTGTTTTGCAGATGATGAAAGTCTCTGACCTCTTTGCTTTTTTCCCTTTATAACCTGCTTCTTTTTTGACAGAAGGAAATGGTTTTACGGTGTGCTCAAAATAAAACCCAGTTTTCTTTGCTCTGCAATATATGGGAATGGTATAGGCTGCTTGAAGGAGAGGAAGGAGAGGAAGACCTCCCAATTAAAAGCTGCAAAGCAGACAGACGTCTTTTGCAGACCACGTCTAAACGTGCACTGGGAAGAATGTCTCTAATACAAAATGGTCTAGTGAGGGAAGTCATTCCAGCTTCCTCTGTTCTAGGTTTAGAAAATTCAGCTTAACGTATCATCTTGAGTATGAGTATATGAACCCAGTAGTAAGTGTATCGTTAATTACAATAAGCCTGAGTCTCTATAATTTTTAAGTGTGCAGATTCAAAACTCACATTTTCACATTCGTGTGGCACAGATAGAACACAAATCACCCTCCAGGGTTTGGAGGACACCTTAATGAACACAAAATAATTGACTTTATCTGTTTTACATCTTATTTATTAACATTGCTATCTATACAATGGGTCATCAAAACATTCAGCATTGCTGGGTATTGGACATTGAACATTTATTGTATGGTGAGCGGTTTAACCATTCTCACTTTTAAACCACCTAACATTCTTGTGGGGTAGTTAGTCCCACTTAGCAGATGGAGAAACTGAGTCTCATGCAGTAAATTATAATGCAGAGATAAAAATTATTGTTACATATATTTTGCTCTATAGTTAGATTCATACAATGTTGCCACATTGGTTTATACTTCCTTTCTCCCACCTCCAACATCCTGGGAATATCTGAAATGTAGGTTGGATAGTTTTGCCATACTAATTACTATAGTTGATTAAAATGCATCAAGAATAATTCTGAGGTTCATGTCAAAAAGGAGCACATTGCCTTAGTCTACATGCTAGTAGATGTGTGATTTGATCATGGGGACACAGACTTGCAGAGGCTGGTTGTGGGAGTTTTCTTCCAGGTTTCTCCAAGCCTGCACTCACCCTGACACTTACTCCCTAATCTCTGAGATTGTTCCACATCCCATTCTTTGAGCTCTGTAAGTCACATGGCTGCTAAACTCCTAAGCTGCTAACTTACTTTCCTTTTCCTCAAACTCACGGTTTACAGTATTGAACACTCATAGACTTTTCAGGGTGGAGACTAACTTATCTTTGCTTACAGTCACCATTGTTTTCTCTCCGTTTTTGATATTTTTTCCTTTTCCTGATAGAGTCATATTGCTTTTCCATATGCTTCTCTGTGAAGCCGGTCCTCTGTTGCTCTGTGGAACTCCCCTGAATTCCAGCCAAGGTGCATGCTTTGGAAATGCTCTTTGGAATATAACACAGAGCATGGGCTGGAGTATAGAGTGGTGGGAAACAGAGGTACAGAGTCCGCTGTTTAAGAGAGGACACACACACACACACAAGTCACTGTTTATGACAGCAAATTCTGGAAGCCACCCCATTTTTTTTTTTTTTGGTAGAAGGCGAGGGGCATAGGGATATGAATAGTGATAGTATAGTCACACAATAGGATATTGTATAGCTGTCAAATGATTAGATTGCAGTCCCACCCATTAATATAAACATAACAATATAATATTAAGTATAAAAATCAGTCCCCCAGATTTACATATAGCATAATACCATTTTTATATTAAAAACAATACAATAAGATAAACATTTTAAGAATACAACTACAGATCATAAAACCATGTCATAAAAGAAAAAAGGGACAAATGAAACAGAATTTGAGATGGTGTTTACCTTACATGGGGAAAGCAAAGAAATGGAATGGGGAAGGCAATTAGGTGTATGTTAAGGTCCTAGCTTTTATTTTGAATGGTGATGTCATGTATGCTTATTATATAATAAAAGTACCTCCAAAATTATAAACCAATTACATAAAAGGTAGTCAGTATGGACCAATGATAAGACTGTGGACTATGATGAAACCAAGCCTGTGTACATAAGATACCAAATGAAAATCATAGGTAACTCTTGAAGTCATTCAGGAGATAAAAGGGAATAGCAGTATTTATGGCATGGGCTGTTGTGAGAATTACGTGGGACAAGCTGTGAATAGTAAGCATGAAGTTATAACTACAAATACAGGTGTGGAAAAAAAAAGCTTCATTTTTCTTTATTTGCTTTAAGTCAACTGAAATTTGACACCCAAATGGAAGGGGCTTCATTTGAGTTTTTAATAAGATTCACCTTTTTCCCTAGCCAGCTCCCCAACCAAAGTTCAACCAAGGGTCTTCCAGAGCAGAATGGCATTGGGCACATCCTTCTGGTCACCCTGGTGTGCGTGATCCCTCAAGCTGTGACAGCTTTGTAGGTTCTTATCTGATTTGGGAATGTGGTGAATCTTTGGCAAGACTGGGAGCCATCATTACTAAGGTCTGGCCTTGGTGGTTATAGAGCACAGCCATTTCTCTCTGAGACCTTACCACCTGTATCAGGTCCTCATTAAGACAGATATCCTTGTCCTCTTCCCACTTTCTGGGAATCTTATCGTTCTTTTCTTGTGCACAGAGTCACCACTCTTCCCTCTGGAATATCCAGTATGTTCTCTTCAATAAATGAAAAATTTTCCAAATAATGGGAAAATATTGACTTCAAGCAGCTTCTACTTTATGGCCTATAAGTATGCCTAAGGCAAGAAACTACTTCAGGAAAATGAAACATTAAAAATGTGAGGAGGAAAAACAAGTATTTTAGTAAAATATCCTGCAGGTTTTTAAGCACTGGTCAAGTGGTCTTATTTGCTCAATAAATATTCTTGATCTGCCTCTAACCTCCAAGTTAATAACAAGGAGAATGGGCTTTTGTTCCTTGTTTGATTTCGGAAGTCTTGTACCTAAAAATGGGAAGGGGATTTCAAGTGAGCATCGCAGAGAAAGCCATTCTTGAGTTTACCTCTTCCAACTCTGCTCTTCTTTCTGCAGAGCAAAACTAATAACCTGCATGTTCTGGTGCCAGAATAGTGTGACATATAGGAGGGGCTCAGTGAAAGTTCCCTGACGGACAACTTGAAATAGAAGATGTGAAAGTATCATTTTTCCTTAGAAGGAGGAACCTTTGGATGAAGGCAGAATTCAATGTGCTCTAAAAGTGGCTTGTGTCTTTCTGTGGTTGGCACACTTCAGCCATTTCCTGTGTTCAGTCCAACCTATAGGAAATGTGCTTCCTGGGAGTGGGGCTTTGAGCATCCATACATGTTTTAAGAAAGCGCACCCACTTGGAACTCCTCCCACCACACATCAAAACTTAGGAGCTGAGCTCTGTTTTCCTTTACTTTCCATTGATTGATGCAAGCAAACAATGCACTCCTCTCCCATAAAAGAGCAATAGTTTAGTCTAAGAAGTCATTCTAAATAACCAACTAGTGATTCAGGAAAAAAGTTCCTCTGCCTCCTAGCAGTTCTACAGAGGTAACCTAGTCGTGAGAGGCATTGTCTGGATAATCAGCAAACTCCAGCCAACCTGTTCGGATGGCCCCATCCTATCACTGGGTGTTGCAGTAACATAAAAAGAAACCATGCTTTGTGTTAGCTAATTTGAAAATGGATCTCTGCTGTGGTGATAAATATAGAAAACTTATCAGGTTACTAATCTGCCATTGGATGTAGGCCTCAAAGGAAAGTCATAATCATGCTTGTCATATCTGTCTTCAAAGGCTGTCACAAATATAGCTAATGAATTACAAAAGCACCTGCCCCCACCTTTATCAGCCTCCCTTCATTTATTTTTCTTTGTCTTTTGAGAATAACAACCGACTTCATCATAATTAGATGATGATACTGAACAAAATCATGATTTCTGATCTTAGCACCACTGACCTTGTTTCCATGTTTTTGTTGTTAGGAATTTATTGGGAACCGCTGGAGAATCTAAGAGATGAAACATACAAGGAGGCTATGTTGAATCAATGTTGGGAGGAATTTATTAAGAATCAGAGGTGCTGAAAAATAGGATGGAGATATACCAACCAAATCCAATATTTAAACCTTGATAAGATCCTTGCTTTAGGGGAAGAAAGAAACAAGACAATAAATTATTTTCAGGGCAATTGCAGGAATTCGAATAGAGGCTGTATGTTAGATGGTATTTTGTTAATGTTAACTTCTTAGATTTGTGTAATAAATAGTGCTGTCTTTTATAAAATTTTGTTTTTGTTTTGAAAATTTTTATACAATTTTAAAGGTTACTTTCCATTTAAGCTGTTACAAAATATTGGCTCTATTCCCCCGTGTTGCACCATACATCACTGAGTTTATCTTAAACCCAATAGTTTGTGGCTCCTACTCCTCCACCCCAATATTTCCCCTAACCCTCTCTTCCCACTGGTAAGCACTAGTTTATTCTCTATATCTGTGAGTCCACTTCTTTTTTTTTTTTTGTTATATTCACTAGTTTTTTGTATACATGGCATAGTATTTACCTTTCTCTGACTTATTTTACTTAGCATAATGTATCTATGTTGCTGCAGATGGTTAAATTCCATTCTTTTTATGGCTGAGTAGTATTCCATTGTATGTTTATACCACATCTGTTGATGGACACTTAGGTTGCTTATATATATTGGCAATCGTGAATAGTACTGCTACAGACATAGGGTTGCAGGTATCTTTTCAAGTTAGTGTTCTGTGCTTTTTTGTTTGTTTTTGGCTATGTACTCAGGAGTTGTATCTGTGTTTTTGTTGTTGCTGTTTTTAAATTGAGCTAGAAACTAAGCGCCATTTGAAATCTATTTTATCTACAGTTGACAATAAATGTTTTCGAATGAATGCATTCATTTACCTCAGTTATGTCAAAGACATGTAAAGTTATCTTTTTTGTAATCTTATCTAAAAGGTCTCCATAATTTCACTCAGCATTCCGTTTGAAATTATTTTCAAAATCTATTTTTTTTGGTTTAAAGATCAAAAATAGGAGCTTACTATCTGCTATGTAAAACTATTTAACATCATTTAAAATTATTATTTAACCACCTTTCAGTCTTAAAGCTATCTCCTTGACTTTAACTCTTTTTTTCTTGATCTTATTTTGCAAAGTCATATCTCTTCCAGACAAGTATTTAAGTGTGCTTTGTCGCTTAAAACTACTAAACTAGATCTCATATTTCTAGTACTTATTATATAACCTAACTTTTCCAATGAATTTTAGGATTATTGATACTTAAAAGTATATTTGAAAAACTAATTTCTGGGATATAAGCAAACGACATATTTTGAATAGAACAATTATCTTAAATGTAAGTGTAGACACTTGATTAATTGTTGAAAATGTTAGGACTATATATTTTTACTTTTGGTATTGCATATATTTGGCTAATGATATTTTCTACAATTGTTAAGCGTTTCTTTAGTGGAAAGTCTTGGTTTCTTTATCCTTTTTCCAATTGCATGATCTTTTTTTTAAAATAAAATTTATTTTGTAGAACAGTTTTAGATTTATAAACAAATTGCAAAAATACTACATAGATTTCCCATAAACCTCCAGTCAGTTTCCCCTCTTATTGACATCTTATGTCAGCATGGTACATTTGTTACAATTAATGAAACAACATTGATATATTATAACTAAAGTTCATACTTTATTTAGATTTTCTTAGTTTTCCTGTTCCAGAATCCCATCCAGGACATATTATATTTGGTCCCTTCTCATTAGGCTTCTCTTGCTGTGACACTTTCTCATACTTTCTTTGTTTTTGCTGACTTTGACAGATTTGAGGAATACTGGTCAGGTATTTTGCAGACTGTCCTTGAACTAGAATTTGTCTGATGTTTTTCTGAAGATTAGACTTTTAGGAGGGAGGCCATAGAGGCAAAGTGCCACTTTAATTATATCATGGGAAAGGTTTATTACAACTTATTACTATTGATGTTGACCTTGTCATTTTGTTAAGGTCGTCCTTGCAGGTTTATCTGCTGTAAAGTTACTCTTTTCCCAGACATCCTCCCTACTTTTTACCTGTACTCTGTAAAGAAGTTATATTAAGGAGTGGGGTTCCTTTGTAAACTATTTGGAATTCTTTTACATGGAGGATTTCTCTTCTCCCTCCATTTATTTCTTTATTTGAGTAATTATTTATATCATGGTGGATTCATGAATGTTTACCTTATACTTTGAGTTATAATCTAGCACTACTCTATTTTTTTGCTCACATTGTTACATTTTGACCATTGCAAACTCTTAGCTGGCTCCCCTTGCCCTTTGACATACTTCCATCATTGTAGGATTTGTTTTAAAAAAAAGCATTTTTAGTTTCTTCTTACTTTTTGGTGCTCTAAGGTACTTCAGGCTTACGTTGTATATTTCCTATACCAGTCCTAGAATTACCCACTTCTCCAAGGAGTCTTGGTTCATTTTATTGGTATTGGAATAGACAATCAGACAATCTGGGTGCTACATGTACTTGCTACCTGGATGTCACTTCTTCTAGGCCCACTCAATCGACTGAACAGGAAGAGTATGTTTGTATTTTAATCTGTGTATGTACATGTATCTGTAAATAATTCTTTATGTAACTATCTGTATCTATAATTAACCTATTCCTGAGTTCATGCTGGTGTCTCCAATTCTAATCTGTTACCACATGGATCATTTTAACTTCTCCATACTCATCTCTGAACTCCCACTCCAAAATTGGGACACCTGGCTCCAACCATCCACCATCCATTCACCTCAGTTATTCAATTCCAGCATACATGTGTCATGGTATCAGAACCTTTTACCCGTACTTGCATGGGAAACAGCTTGATCAACTAGAATGCTATGATTATGCACAATTTCTTTTGCCTTTAGTCATAAATACTCCGTTCATCTTCAAAGTTACTTGGGTCTGTGCCTCTTCTCCACCCATGTTTCAGTGAGATTTCTTCACGTATGTGTATAGGTTGTTTTGACATATTCTACATTCCATTCTTGGCCCTCCTAAATAGTAATATTTTTTCCTTTTATACATCAGGTTTCACTGTTTGTGTTATAACATTCTATGGGTTTTCTGAAATGCAGAGTCCAATGTATCCAAAATTATGGTGTCATACAGAAGAGCTTCACTGCCCTAAGAGCTACCCTGTACCCACCTAGTCAACCCTCCTTCTTCTCCCTGAGTCCCTCATGAACACTAATCTCTTTAGTGTTCCTACAGTTTACTTTTTCCAGGCTGTCTTCTAATTGAGATCATAAGGCACATAGCCTTTTCAGGCTGATTTAAAGAAATGAAAGCACTTTGCATGTGCATCTATTTATGCATATTTTTATGCCTTGAGTGTTTGTTTCTTTTTATCACTGAATAATATACCATTGCATGAACATATCACAGTTTGTTTATGCATTTACCAATGAAAGACATCTGGCTGCTTCCCAAGTTTTGACAATTATGAACAAAGCTGCTATAAACATCCACATGCAGATTTCTGTGTTGACAAAACTTCTTACATCAGTTGGGTAAATACCTAAGAGAATGATTGCTAGATTATATGGGAAGACTATGTTTAGCTTTGTAAGAAACTGCCAAACTATCTTCCAAATGTGCCATTTGTGCACTCCCATCAGAAGTGAATGAGAGTTCCACATCTTCACCAGAAATTGTTGTCAGTTTTAAAAAATATTTTAGCCCTTCTGATAAATTTATAGTGGTATCTCATTTTTTTAAAATTTGCAGTTACCTAAGGGCAAATGATATTGAGGTCTTATTTGCCATCTATCTTCTTTGCTGAGATGTCTGTTGAGCTCCTTTACTCATTTTTTTGAATTGGGTTATTTGTTTTGTTATTGTTCAATTTGAAGTGTTCTTTTTATATTCTGGATAAAGGTACTTTATCAGGTATGTGTTTTGCAAAGGATTTTTTTCTCAGTCTGTGGGTTATCTTCTCATTTTCTTACCAGTGTCTTTACAGAAAGTCTTTACTTTTAATAAAGTCCAACTTCATTTTTTTCTTTCATGTATTATGCTTTTGGCTATGTATGTAAAAACACTGCATCAAACGCAAGATCTAGATTTTCTTATTTTTTTTCTAGAAATTTTATAGTTTTCCATTTAACATATAGGTATATGATCCATTCTGAAGTAATTTTCATGAAAAGTGGCAGATCTCTTTCTAGGTTAAATTTTTTGCATATGGGCATTCAGTTATTCCAGTATCATTTGTTTAAAGAATTCCTTTTATTCTCCCATTTTTATTGAGATAAAATTGACATTCAACACTGTATAAGTTTAAGGGGTACAGCATAATGATCTGACTTGCATACATCATGAATTATTACCACAATAAGTTTAGAAAGATTATCCTTTGTCCTTTGAATTGCCTTTTCTGTTGTAGCAAAGATTATTTGACTATATTTGTGGGAGATATATTTTTGTGCTCTGTATTCTTTTTAATTAATCCATATGTCTAGTCTTTTGTCAATACTATACTGTCTTGACTTTTGTGATTTTAAGATTGTTCTTGAAGTTGGGTACTCTTGGCTCTCCAACTTTGTTTTTTAGTATTGTGTTGAATATTTTGGATCTTTTGTCTTTTCATACAGACTTTATAATCAGCTTGTCAATATGCACAGAATAGCTTGCTGTCATTTGGATTGGGATCATGTTGGGAAATGTTGGGAAAATTTGGAAGAATTGACACGTTAATATTAATTCTTCTAATCCTTGAACACAGAATATCTGTTTGCTTCTAATTTTTAAATTATATTTTTGTAGTTTTCCATATATAGATCCTGTACATATTTTGTTAGGTATATGCCTTTTTTTTTGGTACTATTGTAAATGTATTATTTTTTGATATTCAAATCTTATTTGCTGATATATAAGAAAGCAATTGACTTTTTTTTTTGTCTTTTTGCCTTATTTGGGCTGCACCCGCGGCATATGGAGGTTCCCAGGCTAGGGGTCTAACAGGAGCTGTAGCTGCTGGCCTTCACCACAGCAAGACGGGATTCGAGCCTCGTCTGCCACCTACACCACAGCTCACGGCAACGCCGGATCCTTAACCCACTGAGCAGGGCCAAGGATCGAACCCGCAATCTCATGGTTTCCAGTCTGATTCGTTAACCACTTAGCCATGACGGGAACTCTAGCAATTGACTTTTAAATCCTGAAAACTTCCTATATTAATTTATTAGATATGGGAAAGCTTTATTTTTTTTAGTTTTGGTTTTCATTTTCTTTCTTTTTTTTGTCTTTTTAGGGCCACACCCACAGCATATGGGAGGTTCCCAGGCTGGGGGCTGAATCAGAGCTGTGGCTGCCAGCCTACTCCACAGCCATAGCAATGCCAGATCCGAGCCACAACTGCGACCTATACCACAGCCCATGGCAGCACCAGATCCTTCACCCACTGAGGGAGGCCAGGTATTGAACATGTGTCCTCCTGGTTGCTTGTCAGATTTGTTTCCTCTGAGTCACAATGGGAGCTCCTCAATTTTGTTTTTTAATTCATTCTTTTTTTTTTTTTAGTCGACTCTGGGTGGGCACAAAGAGATGGATTTTTTAGCATAAATAATCATGTCATTTGCATATAAAACAATTTTATTTCCTCCTCATCATCTGGCATACCCTTTTCTTGTGTTATTGTACTAGATAGGACTTTTCAATATGAGGTAGAATATACATGGTGAAAGAGGACATGTTCTGACCTTATAGAAAATGCATCTGATTTCTCACTGTTAAGTATAATATTAGCTTTTGCTTCCTTTTAATATTGTGTTTATCTTAGTTCAGGATGTTAGGTTAAGATAGACTGGATAGACTTAAGGACAACAAGAATGTATTTCTCACAGTTCTGGAATCTAGGAAGTCCAGGATCAAGGTGCCTGCAGATTTAGTGTGTGGTGATAGCCTTCTTCCTGGTTCACAGAGGCTGTCTTTTGGTGGAATCCGCATATGGTAGAAGGGGTGATAATGCATAATGTCATTCATGACCCTTATGACCCAGTCATCTCCCAAAGGCCCCATCAGGGTAGAGAAGTATGGCATTCACAAATAGTTCTTATTTTATATAAACTCAAAGCAAACTCTATGTCCTCACATTCAAAATATTAATTGTATACAACTTGGTTTTATGAGGCATAATAAATCCTGGGAGCCTAGAGTAGAGTTATGGCTTTTATTTACTACCAGTTATAAGAGTGTAACAGAGCTGCTAGAGCCAGTTAAGATGAAAAAAATGCCCAAATTCTTTATCTCTTAGGAGAATAGAGTGAGCTTTTAAAATTTCTTGTACTGTGTAGTTATTTAGAGAGATATTTATAACATGAAAGTCCAGGGGTCCTTTTGTCAACCTTATAAATAGGCTTAGAAATTTTATCAGCCCTTGGCCACATGCACAGTATCAGCCAGCAAAATTTTTTATTAAGAGTGTCACAGTGATGAAATATCTGATAGCTATGAATATTAAGCATGGGGTACATTGGGACACATTTCAGTTTGATGAATATTCTTATATCTATGATCTTTTAAAGCCTTCCTTAAAATCTGATGCTAATCATAAGCCTTGAGTAGGAGAGTGAAATCTGGCTCTTATGATAGATACTGAATCATGCTAAAAAGGTCTGTTTTGGATCATTTGTGTTGTTAAGTATAACATTTCCTAATCCTATTTTGATAAGCCACAGTGAATAAGCAGTCTTTTATTCCATGCATAGATAACTATAACAGATTTTACATACATCCAGATCAAGACACAGTATGTGCTTTATTTGGCTCTTCATTTTTATCCTTTATTGAATTCTTTAATGAACTGGTAAATGCAAACACACACAGACACAGACACACACACACACACACACACACACAAAATATATGCAAAGCTCTGCCTTAAAGGAGGCTATTACTTTTAGCTTCTCCCTCTTTCTGACTCTCTTCTCCTGCCTTCAGTTTTTTTTTTTTTTTCTTCTCTAGAATTTTGGCTGTTCTTGTACTTTCTTCAAACTCCTCTTTCTCACACTAATGGACAAATTATAAACTGTTCACTTCCTGTGCTTTTAAAAACCTTTCTTTTTTCTCATTCTACTGTAGGAAAAAAAATCCGCGATTCCTATTTATGATAATACAGACTTTCTATCTTCTTTGGTGCTATAGAATTCACAACTTATTCCTTATTTTGTATTTGTTAGATTGTTTTTTTCCTGGAGTAGGAGGATGAGGCAAGTCAGTGGAGAGAAATACAGTTTTAAAAATTAAGTCAGGAGTCTTGATTTTCTGATCCTTAACACCTTATTCAATGGAATTAATAAATTAAGCTAAATGTTCAATTTGCCTTCAGATGCACAATAAACTTCCTATTCTAATTTTGTTTATTTCATTTTTATATTACCAATGTAGTAAAGATTAGGTGATTAGGTTTTTTTTCTTTTTTTTTTTCTTTTGCTTTTTAGGGCCATACCCACAGCATATGGAAGTCTCAGGCCAGGGGTGGAATCAAAGCTACAATTGCAAGCCTCCACAACAGTCATAGTAACACCACGCAGTAGTACCAGGTCCCAGGCCCACTGAACGAGGCCAGGGAACAAACCCGCATCGTCAGTGGGTACTACCCAGATTTGTTTCCGCTGCACTGCAATAGGAACTCCCTCTACTAAAGTTCTGAGACAAGACTGGCGGCCACCCTTCTAGTCTCAAATTTCTATGTTTCTCAAAATTGAACTTGTCTTTGTGAACATAGACAACTGAAAATTTTGTTTCTCTAAGGTGAAAAGATAAATGAACAAACCAAAGAACTAGAAGAACCAATTAGTGTTTAGTCTGACCTCCAACAGTAGAATTAAAGTCATGTAGCCAATTGCCAAACACACTTATACGTTTTTAAATGATGGGAAATGAAAAGATTAGTGATGCTAATTCTAATTTGAGTTAGCTCTGTATTTTTTTTATAAAAAAGATCAATCTGAATTTGGAAACCTCTCATTTGATCTTTTGCTCTCTTCCCTTTATAGCAGTGGGTTGGGGTTAAGTGACTGACAGAGGCTTTTAGTCTTCATTATAGAAGGCAATCACATTTCCAGAATTAAGATATTTCTTATCGTCAGACTTGCAATGGCTACTCCACCATATTTTTTTGAAAATAATCATTATTATTTTGCCATAGTCCAAAAGGAATCATTGTAGGAAAAGCTGGGAATCTGCAGGAAAATACTTCCTTTGCTTACTTGCAGAAAAGAATTTAAGCTTCTGTGAATAAAATCCTTAAGGTGAGAAAAAAATGGAAATGGACAAATTAGAGTGTATCAATTATCTGGCAACTGTCTAGACAAACAATATGTGACAAATAAAATTTGGAGAATACTTTCTGATATTTTTGGTTCAAAATTTGGAACCAATTTCAAGCTTTTTCCTCTTCAGCTTGATTTACTCTCGTCCAGGGGTCATTTCCTGTTCTTCAGAACGCTCTTTTGAAAAGTTTAGCAGAAGGGTTGAAAAGCTTCCTAGTTGTTAAATGCCTCTGACAAATAACATTTATAACCTTTTGGAGGAACACAATTGGATGAGGGGATCAAAAATGAAATGAATTTCAAGTGACAGATTTGATTCAACATTTAGCTCCTTTTTTACTCTTTAACTAGTTGGTGTAAAGTGGGCACAGCCACAAGACCAAGACATGGTAACGGGTGACTTGATGTAGGGAGACCCTTACAGGAGAGGTTTATTTGCAGAGAGTTCATGGAGCTAACTTGAACCCTAAAAGGTATTGCCCTAGGTAGACCATGAACTTGCTACTGAAAAGGAAAAATAAAGCTATCTTTAAGAGTATCCAGGAGAGATGGCTTTATGAGTTTAGATAGCAAGGACAATTGGAGAGATAGACTGATAAATCAAACAGAGGTCACTCCTTAGGAAGAAACAAAAAGAAGTAAGATGAAGAACTGGAACTAAGTCCACAAATAAGTATTATGAAAACGTTCTTTTTATGCCACATTCAGCATGTGATATTGGGAAGATGTAGGCCTTTAATTTTGCTATAACAATTAGAGGAATTTGTGAAAGAACACATGGAGTCATGGGGGCCCTGAGGAACTTTTATGTGTCCTGGGCATAAATCCCTTCTTTGCACAAGCGACTCACACTTGTAACCATCAAGAGGGTAAAGCTTAGCTGTGGAGCAGAGAGATTTAGAATCTTCATCTCCAATTCAAAGTCCATGATCTTTAAAATCTCCTGTTAAAACAAGACCAGCTGTTTGCAAAGAAATCAGAGTCAAAGAGAAGATCAATAAACCACGGATTAGAAGCTTTGCCTTACTCTTACCAGGCCCCTAGGACAGCAATGTCGTCGCACAGACAAGACAGCCCTTATGACATCTCAAGATGTCCATCCTTTGAGACGTTTTATTTTTGACTTTGGTTAGATTCATTTGTAAGGCAGATGCTTTTCCAAGTCAGAAAAGTTTTTGTTTCTGGTTGTTTCTCCTCATGTGTTTTCAAGTATAGGGAAATATACTTTACCATTAAAATTTCTCACTTAAGATCTCCAGTGTTTAGAGAACATCTGTTGTTTTTGGCTGTTCAGTACTATTACTCTTCTTGTTGGTTTGTTTTTTTCATGGTTGCACCTGTGGCATATGGAAGTTCCTGGGCCAGGGATTAAATCTGAACTACGGCTGTGACCTACTCCCCAGCTCAGCAGTGCCAGATCCTTAATGTACTACGCTGGGCCATGGATTGAACCTGCACCTCTGCAACAACCCAGGCTGCTACAGTCAGATTCTTAACCCACTGAGCCACAGCAGAAACTCCCTTCTTTTTACTTTTTATTTTTGGCTGCACTCGTGACATGTGAAAGTTTCTGGGCCAGGGATTGAACCCGTGCCACAGCAGTGACCCAAGATGTTGAAGTGACAATGCTGGATTCTTAATACACTGAGCCACCAGGGAACTCCAAGAGTCCTCATTTGGAGCTAGGAGAAGGTTCTTGCTTTTTTAGGGTGATAATATTGAAAAGTACTCTATTCATTAGACAATAATTCAACTGATGTTACAAAGACCTAAAATTAACATTAGCTAAACAAGATAGAAGTTTATTAATCTATCATGTATATGTCTGTTCTGTATAGCAGTTCCCTTCAAACAAGTCATTAGGGGCCCATGCTTACTCTATGTAGTCATCACTGCTCAGATCATATTGGCTATAACTTACATATCTATCTTAAAGGAAACCTGGAGATAGCAGCCATTATGTGAATAACCACATGACTGGTAGTTAAAATTATATTGTTGTAGAAGAGGTGGAGAATGGAAATTTAAGGAAGCATATCTGTTTTTGTTGAGCATAGGCACTGGGGTTTCCTGGAAGCTAAATTATCTACTGTATAAAGTCTTCCTATAGTTGATAAGAGTTGGAGTATTTGAGTACATTTAAACTTTTAAATATAGTTGTGCTACTTCCTGACTTTCTAGTTAAGTAGACCAATAAATTTGTTTATGTGTGTATGTGTTTTGCTAAATAAATTCAAGTCAAGCTGTTGTGATTTGTGGTCCAAATAGTACTGACTCTTCAAATAACTATGAAGAGTGAGGAGAAACCAATTCTTAGTCATCAAGAGTGAAAAAAAGAGCTGTCACTACTTCTTTAATGACATAGGGTATGCATAAAAGTGGAGTCCCTGGAGTTCCCGGCATGACTCAGCAGTTAATGAACCTGACTAGTATCCATGAGGACGCGGGTTCAATTGCTGGCCTTCCTCAGTAGGTTAAGGATCCAGCATTGCCGTGAGCTGTGGTGTAGGTCGCAGAAGCAACTCGGATCCAGTGTTGCTGTGGCTGTGACGTAGGCGGGCTGCTGTAGCTCTCATTTGACCCCTAGCCTAGGAATTTCCATATGCTGTGGGCTGCTTTAAAAAGAAAAATTGGAGACCCCTGAAAACCATGGTCATTACATATTGAAAATAACTGTGGAATTGGTTTAAGAAATATTTAAACTGAACAAAGAATTTAAACTCTCACAGATGATTGGCATCTGATGAAAACTGAAGGTAAGGGTGAGGAGAACAAAAAAAAAGATTAAAAAGATAACCAGAAAATAGCCATGTTTAATACCTACTGTGTGCCTAAAGAATTATTACAATAATTTTATTTTAATCCCTGAAACAATTTTATTTTGGTCTTTTATCACTAGCACCCCCATCCTCATAACCACCACTGCATTCACACCACCACCAACACCAGTACTTCAGACGCACTCTCAACGCTACTGCCCTGATCACCACCATCTAAAGTGCTCCACTGCTTCCAATAACAACCCCAGAATAACAACTCTTGAGGAGAATATAAAGATTAAGTGTTTGTTTTATTCCATGCAAAGAAGAGTCTCAGAGATAGAATGGCCAATACAATTAATATAAGACAAAAAACCAACTATATTTTAAGTAAGTTACTCATTAATTTCTCTTTTTGTATCTCAGTATACGTTAAACATACTATCCAATTAATTCTTAGAATATGTGTTTTATAAGGATAAAGACTTGTTAACTGTTTTGTTAAAAAATATAAACCTAACATATTTTCACTATCATTCATTCATTACAGAAAATAGTCTCCTTAGTGTCAGGCTCTAAACTTGGGAATGAAATGATAATTAAGGAAATGGGACAGCATACAATTGAGCAAAGAGTTGTAATGATATGTGTTAAGTATAAGGAGAGGAAAAGTGCAGGAAGAAAAGGGAAGACAATGCAGAGACACCTCACATTTTTAGGGCTGGGTTGAAAAGATATCCTGAAGGATGTGATGTTTAAACTGAGACCTAAAGGATGAGTAGGATATGGCCATTAAAAGAAGGGAGCAGAGTTTTCCATAGAAAAGTGCATGGACAAAGACCCAGACACAAAGATGCCATCTTTTTCTAGAAATGAATATTCATTGAGGGGAATCTGGACATGAGAAGGAAGGGTTGCAACTGTATGGGAAATAAGTGTCCCATCACATAAACTATGCTAAAAAGGGTAAGCTTTATCCTAAGGGCAGTGGGAACAATTTAAAATATTTCAAGGCAATCAGAGTTGCACTTTAGAACTGCACGGTAGACTTCTGCTTGCAGTGTGGAGAAGGAAGTGTAGGACTCAAAACTGGAGTCAGGGATTAGGACCATTATTAACTTGCAGTAGTCCAAATGGAATGATCATCCTCAAGAAATAGTTTACTTGAGATAGGAATAGTTTGCTTTTATCTTTGTAAAGGCAGTGAGAGGAAAAGAAATGTACAAATTCAAGAAATAGTTATGAAGTAGAATCACCATACTTGTGGTTGATTAAAACCGACATGAAAGAGGAGGAGGATTTAAAGATTACACTACTATTTATGTGTGGGCAATCAGTATCTGGTGATGTAATTCATTTAAATAAGGAGGAAGGAAAGTTTTAGAGAAAAGGGAATGAATTAAGATTTTTGGTTAGTAAAAATCACGATTTTTTATTTGAAAATCATTTTTTACCTAATGGAAGTTTGCAAAAATGATACAAAGACCCTCCTGGAAACCTCTCTCTCTCTCCCTCATATATAGAAGTATCTAGATAGATGATGGATAGATAGATAGATGGATAGATAGAGGTATAGATAAATAGATATAGTTAACCCTGAACCATTTAAGAGTAAGTTGTTTACATAATCTTATCTCTAAATATTTGTGTGTATATAAAGAACAAGGACATTCCTTTACATAACCACACTGCAATTTCTTATTTTCAGAATTTTGCACTGATGTTTTTTAATGTACCATCCATATTCCAATTTTTTCAAATGATCCAGTCAATTCCTTTATAGTATTTTTTCCCTTGGGAACAGGATCCATTTTAGGATCATGTACTGCATTTCATTATATGTCTCTTTAGTCTCCTTTCATCTGAAATAGCTCCTCAGTAGTTTCACTCTCTTCCATTAAAAAAAAAAAAAAAGAATATAGTCTCCTGCTTTTTGTAACAGAATTTCTTCTATTTGAAATTGTCTGATACTTTGTTCTAATTAGTTCCGGTTGTGCATCCCGGGTCTTGACATTACATAAGTGATGTTATACCCCTGTCAAGGTATTACATCCAGAGGCATATGCTGTCCATCTACTTAGATGGATGATGTAAATTTTGATCACTTATCTTTAGTGCCTCATTTTTCTGCAGGATAATTACTCTTTCCGTCTTACATTTTATAAATACTTTATGAAGAGGCATTCCAGGACATAGATATAAACATATGTTCTTCATTAAAAATCTCTCTTCCCAACCCCTATGATTTAGCAACCATTGATGATTCTTGCATGAACCAGTATTTACTATGTTTGTTACAAAATCATCATCCAATTCTAGCACTCCACCCACAATTATCTTTTGGCATTGTACTCTAAGAGCCTTTCTTTGTCCCCCATGCATTTATCTATTTATTATAGTTAAGGACTTGTGGATTCCTATTTTTCAGTGGTTTATAATCCACTACCATCTGTATTTTGATGCACAAATTTTCCCATATTTGGCCAGGTTTCAGATTTTAGGTGTGAGTTCTGCTGTAGTTGCTATTTAGTTCGAATCCAGGACACTTTTACATGGGATACTCTGTTAAACTCACTTGTTTTTGTTGAATTCTGTTTTGCGAATGTTGGGTTTTTGTTGTCTGCAGGATGTAAAAGCAGAATTGTCCACGAGACTCTGTTGGATATATAAGTCTGGACGTCTGGGGAGTAGTTTAGACTGAACCATTGCCTTGATAATCCTCAACTATATTGATGGTATTTGAAGTTTTGAAGGTAGATAAGATTGCTGAGTATCTCAGTGAGAAGTGTCTAGAGCATATATCTAAGATAACTGATATTAACTAAAACAATTGTAATAACAACAATAAATACTGAGCTTATTTGAAATTACATAAGTAGTAACTACTGTTGACATTTTTTAAAAAGCAAACAAAACTAGGGGCAATTAAGAGACTTTTTTTTTTTTTACAGATTTCTTAGTAAGTAATGGACATGATCAAAATTAGAATTCTGTTACTTATTCTTCCTTTCTGCAGCTTATTCTATTTTTCCCACTGAATATTATCTGTTAAAGTATACTGGAAGAAATCTGGCTATAGTATTTGTGTTGACCCAAGCTGAGTCTAAATTTACCTCATAAAAGAGAATCACATGTTAAAATGTCTAGGATTCAAACAAAATATCAACAGCAGCAGAATTCACATCTCAGAGCTGAAAGTGAATACTCCCTAGTCTGTCTGCTGAAATGTTACCTTTTACTGCTCCTTGTGGAATGGCAGAACTCAGGTGCTCTATGAGGCTGAATTTAGCAATGTCCAAGAAGCGCTAGGAATGAGAGGCTATATGTTCAATGGAAATTTCCACTAAAGTAGCCCTTGCCCTACCTCCCACACAATTAACCTTGCTGATTATAAATTTTGTGTCTGTATTTATTTTCTCATAGGGAGAGGGAATGATGGAATGAATAATGCCATGTGGGACTGAGAAACATGAAGTTAGAAGAGCGCAAGCTTAGGGTACACACACAATAAAGCACTCCTATGGAAAATGAACTGGCTGTGAGAGTAAACAAAAGAATGACCAGAACATGTGTTTTCAGTCATGTGACTAAAAAACCCACAAAGTTTTAGAAAGAGAGACAGAGTATATTCCTTAGAGGATTTCACAGAATTCTTGGGCTGGTTGTCAGTCTTAAACGAGCTGTTGGATTGGTATGGCAGAGATAATGTTAGACCAAATCAACATCCCAGTTAAAACCTCCAAGACAGTGATGTCCTGAGTCAATAATAGTTGGCCTTGATGCTCCCTATAACTCTAGTGTTTAAAAGCTTTATATTAGTAATAGAGGTTACATTCGTTGATTATTTTTATGTGCTTGAAAGAATTCCATGTGCTTAGCTGTATTAAATTATTTAATCTTTAAACCAAACTTCTAAATTATGCATTGTTATAATTTCTGTTTTTCAGATGAAAAGACTAAACAGAAAAGTATTGAGTAGCTTGCCAAAAATTGTGTCACTGGTCAGTACTATCATGATTCACTAAACTTCTTTCCAAAGAAGTGAGCATAAAGAATAAACTATATTCTAAAACTTCTGTAAATGAATTGGCTGATTCACACTTGGCCAAGGTCATTTTTAAGCTCAGTGAACTCTCCCACAAATAGTGCTAACATGTTCCACATCTATTTTTAAAAAACTGTCTAATCTTATACTGCAGTATAAATTCATACCAAATGATTAGTATATTTCTATTTTTGCATACTTCTGAACACAAACTATAAATTCTCAAGATGATACTACTTATATACAATGTGTGTAAAAAAATCCAATGATAATTATCTCCGTATTATTAAAACTGATCTAATTTTTTCTGCATTTTAAGAAGAATGTCATTTAACATACCTTAAAGATAATCACATTATCTCATAATGTAAATTTGATTGTAAAATTTTAACTGAGTAAAAAAACTACAATAACACAAAATTTGTTGCAAACAGCAACATTCATTATTTTGTGGACTCTGACAGTGATGCTTGGAGACCATTTTTTGCTATGCACAATGCAATGAATCACTAAAACATCTGTTGCTACTTTGTAAAAAGTTGGTCATTCTATAAATTGCCTGTCAACCATAGCCTGGGCTCCATCTATTGCACAAGTATATGCCACTGGGAAATGGACTTTTTCCAAGAATTAATTTTTAAGGCTTTCAAACATAAGTGACCCCTTTGTGCATACTGCATGTAATTTTTAACATAACATATCCACCAATACTTTTATGAACTTTACGTTATGAACAATAAAAATTCATGATCAGGATGGTTTCATCTATTATAATCAAAATTTACTTGACTATAATTCACGGCTTAGCTAATTTTATACATCTTTCTTCGTGCTGTGGATTTTTCTTTATAAAATATCTGTTGCAGAACAGAAAAAATTATTTCATTCTTTTTCATTGTCCTACTCATAATTCTCACATGACACTAATTTTACTTCAGTGTTGTAAGGCCCATTACATGTTGTAATAGTTTGTGTTCCTCTGTAGAAAACAACTTATTAAAAGAGTTTGTAAATAAACCCAATGTTGGTATTATGGTTTTCAGTGTTTTTCTCTGAATCCCTGTAATATGATACACATTTGACAATTTTATTTTTTATAGCTTTCCTGTCAGCGTTTTTTCTCCTTCCTTTCCTCCTCTTTTCTTCCTCTCTCCATTCCTCCCTCTTCCTTCTTTTTTAAACCTCTGTGTATAGATGACCCATATTTTATTTAACACATTCTCTAATCACGGCATTTAAATTTAGTGAGCTTTTTCTGCAAAATGTTAACATTGTCTCACATGTGTCTTCTTCAAATCTGTCTATGAAAATTACTGTAAATATAATTTTTGGAACAAGGGGCATGTATATTTCTTCATACTGGGTTGGGGAACTGGAATAGGGCTCTCTGTTGGTGACCAGATTTCTAAACTTTCATATTCTCCTAATTCTTTCCATTTATGGTAGGCTAAAATGCTACAAAATGTTATTTAAAATGCTATTTTTTAGAATAACAAAATACTTTACCTTTTAAAATAGCACCCCAAAAAATCAAATACCTGGGAATAAACCTGACAAAGAAGGTAAAAGACTTATATGCTGAGAACTACAAAACATTAATCAAGGAAATCAAAGAAGATACAAAGAAATGAAAAGATATTTCATGCTTATGGGCCAGAAAAATTAATATTGTAAAAATGGCCATACTACCCAAAGGAATCTACAGGTTCAATGCAATCCCTATCAAATTACCCATGACATTCTTCACAGAATTAGAACAAACAATCCAAAAATTTATATGGAACCGCAAAAAACCCAGAATCACCAGAGCAATTCTGAGGAAGAAAAACCAAGCAGGAGGCATAACTCTCCCAGACTTCAGGCAATATTACAGGGCCACAGTTATCAACACAGTGTGGTACTAGTACCAAAACAGACATACAGACCATGGAACAGAATAGAGAACCCAGAAATAAACCCAGAAACCTACAGTCAATTAATCTTTGACAAAGAAGGCAAGAACATAAAATGGGAAAAAGACAGTCTTTTCAGTAAGCATTGCTGGGAAACCTGGACAGCTGTATGCAAACCAATGAAACTAGAATACACTTTCACACCATGCCCAAAAATAAACTCAAAATAGCTTAAATATTTAAATATAAGACAAGACACCATTAAACTCCTGGAAGAAAACATCGGCAAAACATTCTCTGACATCAACCTTACAAATGTTTTCTCAGGGCAGTCTCCCAAAGCAAAAGAAATAAAAACAAAGATCAACAAATGGGACCTAATCAAGCTGACAAGCTTTTGCACAGCAAAAGAAACCAAAAAGAAGACTAAAAGACAGCTTACAGATTGGGAGAAAATAGTGTCAAATGATGCAACGGACAAGGGCTTAATCTCTAAAATATACAAACAACTTATACAACTCAACAGCAAAAAAGCCAACAATCCAAATGAAAAATGGGCAAAGGACCTAAATAGGTATTTCTCCAAAGAAGAGATGCAGATGGCCAACAAGCACATGAAAAAAATGTTCAACGTCACTGATAATTAGAGAAATGCAAATCAAAACTACCATGCGATATCACCTCACACCAGTCAGAATGGCCATCATTAATAAGTCCACCAACAACAAATGCTGGAGAGGGTGTGGAGAAAAGGGGACCCTCCTACACTGTTGGTGGCAATGTAAGCTGGAACAACCACTATGGAAAACAGTATGGAGGTACTTTAGAAGACTATACATAGAACCACCATATGGCCCAGCAATCCTACTCTTGGGCATATATCCAGACAGTTCTTTCCTTGAAAAAGACACTTGCACATACATGTTCATTGCAGCACTATTCACAATAGCCAAGACATGGAAACAACCCAAATGTCCATTGACAGATGATTGGATTAGGAAGATGTTGTATCTATACACTATGGAGTACTACTCAGACATAAAAAAGAATAAAATAATGCCATTTGCAGCAACATGGATGGAATTAGAGACCCTCATACTGAGTGAAGTCAGAAGGAGAAAGACAGATACCATGTGATATCACTAATAACTGGAGTCTAACATACTGCACAAATGAACCTTTCTAGAGAAAAGAAGATCATGGACTTGGAGAACAGACTTGTGGTTGCCAGAGGGTGATGGAGGGAGTGGGATGGTAGGGGATTCTGGGGTTAACAGTTGTAGACTGTTGCCTTTGGAATGGAAAAGTAAGGAGACCTAGATGTATAGCACCAGGAACTATGTCTAATCACTTGTGATGTATCCATATATGTATGTGTAACAGGGTCACCATGCTGTGCAGTTGGAAAATTGATAGAAATCCCTAAACCAGCTATAATGGAAAAATAAAAAAAATTTTAAAAAATGTTATTTTTTATTTTTTTGAGTATACAAATGATGCATGAATTTACATTTGATGAAAAAGTATCTGGAGAAAAAAATTTCATTCTCTTTTTAATCTCTGCCAAACTGTTTTGCAAATGAGCAGCACGCATATATACACACAGATACAGATTTTTTTTCCTTTTTTTAAAAATATTGTAGATTATCCTACATACATTGTACTGTGGATCCATCAGGTCATTAACTCAAATATTTTTATGTTTTGCTTTTGAAATCAACTTTACTGAGGTACAACTTACAATAAAATGCATTCATTTAAAATGTACAGTTTGATGTGTTTGAACAAATGTTTACATCTATATAACCACCACCACAATTAAGATATGAAACACTTACATCAAACTACAAAGCCCCCTTGTATTCCTTTGTAGTTAAACTCTTTTCCAGTCCTGGCCACTTGCCACTTGCAACCACTGATCTGATTTCTATCATTCTACATTAGCTTTGCCATATTTAAAAATTCATATAAATGGAATAATACAATAAATGGTCTCCTGTGTTTGATATCTTTTTTGATAACAAGTGTTCATTTTTTCAGAGTCATTCATGTTGTTGCATTTGCCAACAGTTTTTTCTTTTATTTCAGAGAATGTCTACATATGAATTCATTTTTGTATTTATCTCCAGTGGACATTTTGGTGCTTCCAATTTTGGTATCTTATGAACAAAACTATTTTGTACATTTGTATCCATGTCTTTTGGGGGACACAAAAAAGACATAAAGATGGCTGGTAGCACATGAAAAATGCTCAGCATCACTAATTATTAGAGAAATGCAAATCAAAACTACAATGTGGTGCCACTTCACACCATCAGAATAGCCATCATTCATAGCAACACGGATGAACCTCTCCACAGAAAAGAAACAAACTCACAGACCTGGAGAACAGGCTTGTGGTTGCTGAGGGGGAGAGGGAGGGTGTCGGATGTTTCTTTTCTATAGATAGGCTCATTTGTGCCATATATTAGATTTCAGATATAAGTGATATTATATGGTATTAGTCTTTCTCTGTCTGACTTCACTAAGTATGAGAGTCTCTAGATCCATTCATGTTGCTGCAAATGGCATTATTTTGTTCTTTTTTATGGCCGAGTGGTATTCCAGTGTTTATATGTACCACATCTTAATCCATTCATCTATCAATGGACATTTAGGTTGTTTCCATGTCTTGGCTGTTGTGAACAGTGTTGCTGTGAACATAAGTAGGCATGTATCTTTTTCAATGAAAATTTATCCAAATATATACCCATGAGTGGGACTGCTGGATCATATTTTCTTATATTGAAGTATATTTGATTTTATAATATCACATAAGTTTCATGTATACAACGTAGTGGTTCAAAATTTTTATAGATTACATTCCATTTATAGTTATTGTAAAATATTGGCTGTGTTTCCTGTGCTATATATATCCTTGTAGCTTATTTATTTCATATGTAGTGGTATGCATCTCTTAATCCCCTTCCTCAACTTTTCCTCCATCCTTGCCGCTCCCCACTGCTGCTACTAGTTTGTTCTCTGTATCTTAAAATCAATTCCTTTTTTGTTATATTCACTACTTTGTTTTATTTCTTAATTACACATATAAACGACATAGAATATTTGTTTTTATCTGACTTGACTTAGCATAATACCCTCCAAGTCCATCCATGTTGCTTCAGATGGCAAAATTTCATTCCTTTTTATGGCTGAAGAGTATTTTGTGCATATGTGTGTACACACATTGTAGGCACACACATTGTGTGAACACACGTATATATATTACATGAATATGTTGATGGACACTTAGGTTGCCTCCATATCTTGACTATTGTAAATAATGCTACTGTGACGATTGTGGTACATATACCTTTTCAAATCAATGTTTTTGTTTTCTTTAGACATGTGCTCAGGAGTGGAATTTCTGAATCATATGGAAGTTCTGTTTTTAGTTTTTTGAGGAACCTCCCTACTGTTTTTTTCATTGGGCTATACCAATTTACATTCTCACCGGAGTGTATGAGAGTTCCCTTTTATCTACAATCCTTGGCAACGTTTGTTATTTGTGGTGGTTTTGATAATTGCCATTTCTGACAAATGTGAGATACTCTCATTGTGGTTTTAATCTGTATTTTTCTGATGATTATTGATGTTGAGCATCTTTTCATGTGCCTGTTGACCATCTGTATGTCTTCTTTGGAAAAATGTCTATTCAGGTCATCTGTCCATCTTTTAATCAGTTTGTTTTGTTTTGTTTTATTGCTTTTCAGGGCCTCACCCGTGGCATATGGAGGTTCCCAGGCTAGGGGTCAAATCGGAGCTGTAGCTGCTGGCCTATGCCACAGCCATAGCAATGCCAGATCTGAGCTGTGTCTGTGACCTACACCACAGCTTCATGGCAATACCCAGATCCTTAACCCTCTGAGCGAGGCCAGGGATCGAATATGTGTCCTCATGGATGTCCTCAGATTCATTTCCACTGAGCCACGATGAGAACTCTCAGTTTTGTTTTTTTTTTTTTTTTTTTTTGATGTTGAGTTATATGAGCTGTTTATACATTTTGGATATCAACCCCTTATTGAACATATCATTTCTCCCACTCAGTAGGTTGTCTTTTTATTTTGTCAATGCCTTTCTTTGCTGTGAAAGAGTTTTTAAGTTTAATTAGTTCCCATTTGTTTATTTTTGCTTTTGTTTCCTTTGCGTT
>PVHT020000254.1:5576746-5590546 GCA_004024745.2 Catagonus wagneri | reverse complement strand
TTCCAGTCTAACATTTAGGTCTTTAACCCATTTTGAGTTTTTTTCTGTAGTGTGAGAAAATGTCCTAATCTCCTTCTTTTCCATGTAGCTGTGCAGTTTTCCCAGTACTGCTTACTGAAGAAACTGTATTTTCTCCATGGTATATTTTTGCCTCCCTTGCTCCTGTAGTTGATAATCTACAATGAAGGAGGCAAGAATATATATGGAGAAAACGGACATTTTATTTTGATAAATTTTGCTGAATTTCTTTTTAAAGAAATGGTACCAATCATCATTTCCACTAATTCTGCATGATAGCAGGTACTTATTTTTTTATCCTTTATCAAAACTGTTTTATCCAGTCTTTCAATATTTGTCTATTTGAGAGTTAACAAATTATATTTATTGTTATTTTTATTTACAATTCTTTGAATATGAGTTTGATTTAGTCATTTTTACATATATTATCAGCCATTTATATGTATTGTTCTTTACCTATTTATGGACCTTAGTCATTTTCCCATTTATATTGTTTCCTTTTCATTGATTTTTTAGCATTCTTTTAATACTCATTTATCTAGTCATTGAACAGATATTTATTGCATACTGGCTATTTTCCAGGCCCGTTCTGATACAGCAAGAGGTTGGTTATACATTGATCAAGTTTATGTTCTAATGAGTATTGAGGGGAGAGAATTAACACAGCATAAACACATTTAATATATTATGTAGTGATAAGTATGAAGAAGAATAAAGAAGACTGTGGGAAATTCAGTACAATGGAAAATATTATAGAATTGGGGGGGGCTTCTGTTTTATATAATCTCTTGAGAAAAACATTCTTTTATAGGTGATATTTAAGTAAAGCCTTGAGTGAACAGAGTGATTCATGTGGAGGAAGAACATTCCAGTTAGATGAAACAGCCTGAGCAAAGGCCCAAAGATGGGTTGTTGTTTGATGTGCTGGAAAAATAAGAAAGAGGTCCTTGTGGCAGGAAGGAAAAGAGAAGAGAGGAATGGTAGTAATTGTGGTCAGTGAGATAGGTTAAGTGGTGTATCTAGATTAGGTAGAACTTGAGGGGAAATTATAAATTCACTATTAATTCATTCATCCAAGTGAGATGAGAAGGCATTGGAGGATAATGTACAGATGGGACAGAACTCATTTTCATTTATTAGGTTTCCTCCTAGTAGCTTTGTGGATAAAATAAAACAAGGGAGCAAAAGGGAACCAGAGAAGCAGTCATATGTCTCAACACGTTATTGAATAATCCAGTATTAATTTTATTGAGTTACCTTGACTGTATATTCAGTTCTCAGATGCATTTGGTTTTTCAGTTCTCCTTTGACTTGTCTGCCATTGATAATGTTAAACTTCATCTTGATATCTGATAGGTGTATAAGGAGAGTGATCACACTACCCATTTAACCAGAGGAGTCCCAGTTTTTACCTGTTGTAGATCAATTTATACATGTTAATTACTTTTGATATTTCTTTTCCCATCAAGTATCCTAGTCTGAATGATAAACTACATGGTCAGTCTATCTATAACTTTATTAGTCTTCTTTTATTCCTGCTTTGCTGGGTGTTCTTATATATATATATTTTTTTTTAATTACGGTTTATTGTCTACCATCTTTTAATAAAAATGTTAATATTTTGTTTGGAGTAAGATTTAATTTTTGAATTAATTTTGGCACAATTAATATTTTTATAATATTTGTCTTTTCCTAATCACAAATCAAATTCTATGTTTTAAAATACTGAAGCCTTTCTTGTGGTTTCCAAGGTGGAAGAGGCAGGGAGTGACATGGACTAGAAGTTTGGGATTAGTAGACGCAAACCATTACATTCAGAATGGATAAACAACAAGGTCCTACTGTACAGCACAAGGAAATATATCCAATCTCCTGGGATAGATCATGATAGAAAATAATATTTTAAAAAGAATATATTTTATATATGATTCAGTCATTTTGCTGTGCAGCAGAAATTGGCACCACATTGTAAATCAACTATACTTTAATAAAAAATAAATAAAATATTAAAGTCTTCAATATCCTTCAGCATATTTTAAGACTTTTCTTTACATAGCTTTTTACACAATTTTTAATGCTTATACATAGTCATTTAACAAAATGTTTTCTTATGGGATTTTTTTTCAAAGACGAAGAAGTAGGGTATAGGATAACAGCCTTATATAGTCATCACCCAGATTTGACTGCCATAAACATTTTCCTAATTTTCTAGTCATCTTAACATTTTTGTTGCTATTGCTATTGAAATATTCTTTCTTCCTGTATTTTTTAGAAAAATATTTTTCATATACTACCATAAATTGCCACATTTCTAAGTTCTATTAGTGTTTCAAAAACATTTTCTCATGGAAATGTCAAGTATAAAATCCTGTAAATTGGAGTTCCCGTCGTGGTTCAGTGGCTAACGAATCCGACTAAGAATCATGAGGTTGCGGGTTCGATCCCTGGCCTTACTCAGTGGGTTAAGGATCCGGCGTTGCAGTGAGCTGTGTTGTAGGTTGCAGACGTGGCTCGGATCCTGCATTGCTGTGGCTGTGACGAAGGCCGGCAGCTACAGCTCCTCTTAGACTCCTAGCCTGGGAACCTACATATGCCTCGAGTGCGGCCCTAGAAAAGGCAAAAAGACAATCAATAAATCAATCCTATAGGTAGCGAATGATAACTTTGATTTTTCTTCTCTCTTTATTTATACTGGTTATTTGGCATTCTTATGATAACTAATCTCTTAACTGGTATAGATTTAAAAATAATATTGTAATAAGTATCTTTGTAACATTATTCCTGTTTTAAAGAAATATGCTGATAGAGATTTTATATTTTACTTCTAAGAATTACAAATTGTTTTGCTAAAATTATGTAGTTAAATTTACCAGAGTTTGTTAGAGTTTTCTTTTTGTAAATATTAACATTTTAATACTGTAAGAGCTACATCTGCTTATTTCACAAAGGTTGAAAAATATGGAAAATTATAAGAAGAAAAGCAAGTCATCTCAAATTTCACCACTAAAATAGAACTTTAAATTTGGCTATTTTTGTTTTGCAGGGTTTTTTTAAATGAACTTAAATATTTATATCTGGAATTCTTAATACATGATAACTTGTATCCTGATTTTGTATTCTTTATAAGCTAAGCAGTTTTGCACATTTTAAGAGCTCTTCATAAACACCATTTTCAATGAATGTATAATATTCCATTGGCCCAGTATCACTCTGTAGCAGGTTCGAAACTCCTGGGCTGTCCTTCACCCAAAGGGTTTCACTCAATTGCGTTGTGTGCTATGGGCCACGAAGCCAAATCACACCCATCTACAAACCACTTGAGTAGACCTTAGGTGCCTGACCTTTTCTAGGTCACATGATATATGATCACTTATAGTTAAACTGCCCACCAGTCTCCTCCCTGGAGCTTTAAGCAGTCTCATTTATCTTTCCCACTACAAGCAACCCTGTGTTGAATATCTGAGACCTGGGACCAATAACAGATTATCTTTCTGTTAACAGTTTGGCCCCGTATTAGTATTTGTAGTGCTTCCCCAGCGATCTCCAGCCTGGACACTGTAAAGCTATCTCAGAAGAACTCTCTGTGGTGAGCACATCCCTTCTTGAGCTGGAAAAAGACAACCTAGAGCCTAGGATTTCCCAGACTCCACATTTGTTTCTAAGGACATTAAGATCAGAAGGGTGACATTTTGTTGATTATGTAGTGTTACGTTGTTTTATTTTCTCCTGGAGGCACTAACAGAGGTGGCAGAATAATGTAACCTATTCTCTTGAATGTCTGTTTTTCTCATTTTTGCAATATTCAACATTAGGGCTAGGGTATTATAAAGAGGAATTTTTGCTTCATCTTTTAGGTGGAAAGAACACTAAAACTGTTTCGTACTTTGATCTTTGTGCACTCTGATTATTTTCCTAGGATGAATTCTTAGAACTCAAAGGGCTAGAGTTAAACATATCTTTAATTCCATTATGACATACACTGCAATATTTGCTTTCAGAAATACTGTATTTGTTTACATTTTCATCAGTAATGTTTGAGGTTTCCTATTTATTACCTTCTGAGCCTGTATGGGTATTAACAAATTTTAAATTTTGTGTATCTGATGGGCAAAATATGACATCTCATTACCACCTAAATGTCTATATTTTTATTAGACACATTTTCATATTTTCTAGCCATTTTTTCTTCTAATATTGATCCATATTCTTTTTGGGTTTTTGTATTTTTCCTATTTATTTGTAGGAGTATGGTTTTGAATAAGAGATATTAGCCATTTTATCTTTATATAGATTATCCCTCTGGCTTGTCTTTTCAAAATTTAATTTTATTTTGTTGGGATTAGTTGATTTACAATGTTGTATTAGTTTCAGGTTTACAGCAAAGTTAATCAATTATACATATACACATATCCATTCTTTTTTCCCATATAGGTTATCATAGAACATTGAGTAGACCTCCCTGTGTTACTTACTTCATATATAGTAGCATGTATGTATTAATCCCATCCTACCAATTTATTCCTCTGCCTGACAGTTTCCCCTTTGGTAACCCTAAGTTTGACTTTGACATCTTTGAGTCCGGTTCTGTTTTATAAATAATTTATTTTGATTCATTTTATTAGAGTCCCATATAAGTGATATCATATGATATTTGTCTTTCTCTGTCTGACTGCACATAGTATGATTATTTCTAGGTTCATCCATGTTGCTACAGATACCATTATTTCATTATTTTTTATGGCGGAGTGGTATTCCATTGTGTATATGTACCACATATTTTTTATCCATTCTTCTCTTGGTGGACATTTAAGTTCCTTCCATGTCTTGGCTATTGTAACTAGTGTTGCAGTGAACACTGGTGTGTCTTTGTATATTTTCTAATTATGGTTTTCTCTGGATATATGCCCAGGAGTGGGATTGCTGGATCATATGGTAGTTCTACATTTAGTTTTTTTAAGGACCCTCCATACTGTTCTCCATTGTGGTTGTATAAATTTACATTCCCCTCAACAGTATAGGAGGGTTCCCTTTTCTCCACACCCTCTCCAAGATTTATTATTTATAAACTTTTTGACGTTGGCCATTCTGACCAGTGTGAGGTAATACCTCATTGTAGTTCTGATTTGCATTTCTCTAATAATTGGTGATGTCAAGCATCTTCTCATGTGCTTTTTGGCCATCTATCTGTCTTCTTTGGAGAATGTCTATTTAAATATTCTGTCCATTTTTTGATTGGGCCAGTGTTTTGCTTGTTTTTATGACTGCAATGGAATTTCCCAGGCCAGGAACTGAATCTGAGCTGAGCTACGACCTATGCCAGAGCTGTGGCAATGCTAGATCCTTTAACTCACTGTGCTGGGTTGGGGATCAAATCCATGTCTACACAGTGACCCAAGTCACTGCAGTTGGATTGTTAACCCACTGCACCACAGCAGGAACTCCCAGGCTACCTTCTTTTTTTTTTTTGATAGAAAGCTGCGTTAGCTGTTTGTATATTTTGGAGATTAATCCCTTGTTGGTTGCTTCATTTGCAAAGATTTTCTCCTATTCCATGGGTTGTCTTTTTGTTTTTGTCTTTGTTTTTTTTATGGATTTCTTTGCTGTTTAGAAGCTTTTACTTTTAATTAAGTCCCAAGTATTTATTTTTGTTTTTATTTTCATTACTCTAGGAGGTGTATCCAAAATGTATTGTTTCTATTTATGTCAAAGTGTGTTCTGCCTATGTTTTTCTCCAGGAGTTTTATAGTATCCAACCTCACATTTGGTTCTTTAATCCATTTTGAGTTTATTTTTGTATACGGTGTTAGAGAGTGTTTTAATTTCATTCTTTTCCATGTAGCTGTCCAGTTTTCTCAGCATCACTTTTTGAAGAGACTGTCTTTTCTGCATTGTATATCCTTGCCTAATTTGTCATAGATTAGTTAACCATAGGTGCATTGTCTGGTTTTAATGTTTGGAAATGATACTAATAAATATGTTAATCTTTTCCTGAACAGCCAAACTTTCTGTAAAGCCTTGTTTAAGGTTTCTCACGTTTGCTTCAGTATAGAGCCTAGTGCCAGGCATCTGCATCCAAATTCTTGCACTGTTCCTTACCAGCATCAGGCCCTGGGGAAGTTTATGTAACTCTAGAAGTCCCTGCTCATGGATCCTGTACTCGCCTCTTACCTCTTTCCTCCTCACACTCTGTGTTCTGACATCCTGTTCTCTATGCTAAGTTTTCACTTGCCATGAGGCCTTTGTACAGTACGTAACACTCTCCCCTGACTTCCCCCCTTATGATTCCTTAGGTCTTCAAGCAAATATACTTTCTTATCTGACAGTAAAGCATAGATGTTTGTGACAGGTACTATAAGTTAGTTCACTCTCAAGCCATTTCCAAACTCTGTGGTATTTACCTTTCTTTAGTGTAGAGTGGTTGTTATCAAAGTTATGCTGGTTCTGGAACAAGCAGCAGGAGCCTTTTCTGAAGACTTGTTAGAAATGCAGATTCTCAGGCTCCGCCCCAAATCTCCCTAATCAGAATTCTGAGGCCAGCAATCAATATTTTATTAAATGATCAGGGTGATTACGATGTACACTGTAGTTTGAGTACTGTACTAAGTCCTCCAGAAAGTAGAGTACTAAATATCCATTCTCTAGCCTCCCTTGATGCTAAAAAGAATTAAATAAGCTCAGCTACTGCGGGTTCTGAGAAAAAAAATTTTCTGTCTTAAAAAAACATAAGACAGATACAGCTTGGGTGGCCCTTTTCACTCTCCCTTCTTGCTCTCTAGCTTATGTATAAAATGCCTAGAGATGCAGCAAACACTTTGCAGCCAAGGGCTGATATACAACACTGAGAATGGCAAGATGAGGAAAAAGAATCTGGGGTATCTGACAGCTTTGTGAAGCAGCTGAACTAGTTTGAAGAAATCAGCACTTCCTTTTGCCTTTTATTTTTGACTTTTCTACAGTAAAAAAAAATGTAGATAGTTTTCTATGTATGTATATAAAGTTACATATATTTACTTTAAAATTTAAATTTTAAAAGGTTTTAATATATAAATACAAATCTATTTATAGCCTGATAGTCTAGTAATTTCTCTGAAAAAGCCTTTAGCTGCCATATACTTAGACTTGTTCAATATGATATAAGATCTCTTATTTAAATGTAGGTTACAAAAACAAAAAGAGAACCATCACAAGAAAAGTGAGAGTGTAGACTCTGGCTTTCAGGAATGAGGGTTGGAGACAAACTGCCAGTTTTGCCAGCCAGGGGCTGAGGGTTTAAAAGCCATTCAGGGAATGTAGATAAGGCCTACCTTCATGTCTGGGGATTTAAACTGAGACACTAGTATTAAGTTGTGAAAGGGTGACATAGAAAGAAAAGCTTCACACCTGCGAGGGTAGATAACAGGGAAACTTGATCACCATAGCTTAGGCTCTGGAAAGAAAAAAAAAATGAAGCTCTCTTGACAGTACTTATCTGTGACTCTCGCACAAGTGGGCTAGGTGTTTTAATTTCCTGTACAATCTTGAAATTAACATAAAAATCCATCTCAAGTTACTTATACCTTTGAAACACCTGGCTAAGCAAAACCAAAACTTCCCTGTATGGATACACTCTCAAGCAGGCCAGATGGTACTTCCAGAGATAAAGTCCCACAGAACACAAAGTCACAATCTAAAATTAAAATTAACACAAGAAGACAGTTCACTACAAATCTTCAGCTAGTGCAAGGAACAGAAATAGACTCCACAGAATGTCAAATTTCTTAGAATTAAAATATAGAGGATATAAGATAATATGCTTACATGCTTAAAGCTTAAAAAAAAAAACAACTATGACTTGGACTTGCTGCTAGTAATGGAAGGGTAAGAAGATGTTAAGTTCCTGATGTGTTTTGAAGGTGGAAATTGTAGAATTTGTTAATGAGTTTTATCTGAGGTGTGAGAGAAAGGAGACCAGTTTTGGGGTATGGTATTTTGTCTGAGTAAATGGAATAGTAGACATTAAGACAAAAGGCTTTATTAGAGGGAAAGAAGTTAAAATTACCTCCTTAATTAAGGCGGAAATATTCCTAACTTGAACATTCCTAATAACAGAGTCTTGAATTTATGGTGAAATTGATAGAATTACAAGGTGTTATTGACTAACTCACTCATTGTGGGAAATTTTTAACAAATCTGTAGTAATAAAGAGAGCAAAGAGCAGTAGAAATATAATTCATTTCAAGAGCAGAGTGTAGATTTTACGCATCCATATAGTATTTAGAAGAATCAAATTCAAATTGAGCAATGCAAGTCTCAGCAAATATCATAAAGCTTACATTTTCTAACCACAATTTAATATAGTTTATTAACAATTACATATATTTATTATTTCCCATATATATTTCTATATTTTTATTTTCTAAATGATTTACAGGTAAAAATTAATAAAAATGAGGAAGTATTTATAATTTATTAAATTTGTGAGTTGCAATTAAATTAGTATTTGAGAAAGATTTGTAGTGTCAAAAACTAATACAGTAAAATGCAAATTTTATTGTCATTATATCTGTGATCCCACTTAAACTATTACACAAAATGACATATAGGATATGACCTTGTACTAAGGCATTCCATGTTAATGTAGAGAGTGATGCTTTTTTTGTATCATAGTTGACCCTTGAACATTACCCACCCTTATGCAGTCAAAAACCAGTATAACTTTACAGTGAACCCACTGTATTCTTGGCTCCACATTTGCGACTCATCCAACCAGATTCCTCAGTACCATGTTATGTATTTAGTCAAAAGGATCTGCATATAAGTGAACCTGCACAGTTAAAACCCATGTTGTTCAAAGGTCATTTGTAGTTTTAAAGCCAACTATGAGCACACTGATGTGTACTGTAACAAAGAACACTTTTATACATGATGATCATGTCCATTTCTAACCTTTCCATTAATATTTACCTTGGAACCAGTTTAAGTTGTCCAAGTACACTTCTCCTTCTGTCTGAAATGCTCTATTCCTTTTATCCTCCTGGAAAATTCTCATCTGTTTTGGCCTCCTATCATATTATCCTTTCCTGATTGTGGTCTTTGGCTTCACTCTCCACTCATCATATTTCCCACCATCTATAAAATGTCTGTGTATTCTAAGTATATTGGCTAGTTTACATACAGAATTGTAATATAATGATTTCTGTATATCTCTTTCTTCTGCTGGCCTAAACATTTTGAGAGCAAATACCATATCTTAACAGCATTAGCACAGTGCCTGCCATAAAGTGTATGCTCAAGGAACAGGCATTAAATTCCAGCGAAGGGAAATCCGACAATCCCTCTACATTATTTCTTCATCCATAAAGTAAAATATTTTACTGTAGTGATGTATTAATCATAAATATGTATCACCCACACCACTAATTTACTTCTGTCTCACATTGTCACAAAAGGATTTAAGGAAATACAGGGCCAGAGAGAGAGAGAAGGAGAAAGGGAGAGGAAATAAAGATCCATGTATTTATAGAGTTTAATACTTGTTTTAAGTGCAAATAATGTTAATTGAAGCTCAGAAAGGGAAGACAAGAGAGAATCAGACAGAAAGATGTGGAACATTTATATTTAGGAGGTGTGAGAAGTAAAGTTAATTCATGAAAGATTTAGATAAGAATGTATATAGAGAGTTCCCATCGTGGACCAGCGGAAATGAATCTGACTAGAATCCATGATGATTGGGGTTTGATTACTGGCCTGCCTCAGTGCGTTAAGGATCCAGCATTGCTGTGATCTGTGGCATAGGTCACAGCTATGGCTCAGATCCTGCGTTCCTGTGGCTGTGGCATAGGCCAGCAGGTATAGCTCCGATTGGACCCCTCGCCTGGGAACTCCCATATGCTGCAAGTGTGGCCCTAAAAAGCAGGAAAAAAATTATGTAGACAAGAGAGCCAGCACACTGTGACAGAGAAACCAAGGTAAGGAGTGGGTCTTACCAAGAGAAACCCAACATTGTAAGTGAAGCAAAGTTAAGATGAGAATTAAACACCTGGTTACATGTTAAATAAGAGCTGTGTTTTTGTACTGGACCAGAGTGCCCATCATAAGATCAAAATGGGAGTTAAATATTTGAAGAGAAGTGTTATAATTTACAATCATTTAAAAGGAAAAAAGCAGTTTTTGAAAACCTTTAAAAATTCATTTTTAAAGCACTTTCAAAGTCCTTAATCCAAGTGAAAATATTTGAGGACTAAACATTTCATATACTTTATCAAAATTTCTCTACCTACGTAATATAATTATATATTTCCCTTCTTTTTATTCAAGGTAAATCTTCATTCTCTTTGGAGAGAAGAATGAACCCAATAAATCTTATATTACTTTAGAAGTATCAACTATACTTTCAGGATACATTCACTAATTTTACATGCCTCACTCCAAATACTAAATTCTGATAGCTTATATTTTCACTGTATCACAGTAAAAGTCAGGGTGGGCTTAAGAAAAAAAGCGAAACTTTCAGAATGAACATTTGTTACTGATTATGAGAATGTGTCAGATATGTGTATGGGGTAGGGGGTGGGTGAACGGTGGTGGGTAGTTGCATGATCTATTAATAAGAAACAGTGTAATGCAGGAGATCACTAAAGCATGGCTAATTCTGAAGCCAAAACCCACACATTCTTAACTTTCCCCTCAGCTTTAGAACCAGTCTCCACACACTCAGTTATAGGACCAGGAACATTATTCTTTGAAATCAAAGCCAGTGTTTAGAAAATCTGAAATTGAGCTAACAGTGAAGCATATAGAAGTCACACAGGATGTTATTTTAAACTGTAACACAGAAATGTCAGTTCATTTGATATCTTTATTTGTTACATATGGGCTTGAAGAAAGCATGTTATATATGTTTTTGCTTTACAGATACTCTGTTATAGAGTATATTCAACTGTCAGGAAAGTTTGAGATCCATCAAGGAGACAGAATCTTTCTTGAACAACTTTTGGAGCTTAGAGTAAAGAACATACAACAATTTCTCCCATCCCTTCCCCTAGCACAATATATAGTTTAAAATGCCAGTTAGGAGTCATTCAGAAATGTCCAACCAGTTGAATCACATGACTGTAATGGTTATACAATTTAAGAATCAAATTCATGTTCTATCAACATGTTCCCTCTTCATTGCACGTAAGTCAAAGACTTAAATACACAATTGAGTTCAAAGACAGTTATGCAGTATCTGGAGGCAATGAACATTGTGTTTAATTAGCTACACTTGACCAATGCTTATGCCTTTCTACAAACACCCCAATCCAAATACCTCACAACATCCTACATTTATGTTTCCTCTTTTAGTTTCATTACCAGTTTAATCTGACTGCTTCCAAAATGTTAAACCGGATGGTTAATCGGTGACCTTTTACTAATTGATTAGCTGCTGTAAAAGGGAAAAATGAAATGTGAATTTTAAAATCAATCATACATGCTTTTATGTTCAAAATAGTCTGGAGTATATACATCTCTGTTTTGTATAAAATGTATGAATGGGATAAATGAATTAGTTGAAATTTTCTATGTCTCTGTACCACAGATAAGCAGAAAATTCTTTTGGGTATAATACTAAAATAAAGCAGTCTTTGGCAGTTTTTTGTAGAACTGTTTCAAAAGGAAAATAGCAAAGTTACTTTTCTTTTACAAGGACATAAGGAGAGAAAAATATGGGGTAAAAAAGGGCCTTACTTTTATTGGCAGAAAAATTAGAAATGAAGGTCTGCAAGCTATAGCTGTACCTATGTATTATAGCTATAGGGACAGAGAAACTCCGGTTCAATAAAGGCTCTACCACAGGGTGATGGTGGTTTTGCATCTTGCTGGAAGCTGCAGTGTATGAGTGGCCAGAGCACATTGGACGTAATGTACTACATGTCTGTCTACTCCAATTTCACTGAAAAAGACCACCTATTAGTATCAATACTTTAAAAGATATGATGGGATATTTTACATACTGCATGATTTTTTAAATTTATTACCTTTAACAAAAGATTTTGATAAGACCACTTTTCTTTTTTCATGATAGTAAAAACAAGTAGAAACACAGTATTTAATGTGGAAAGATTTTATAATTATGCATATTCAGAAAGAAAAGCATACTTCTTTCCAAATGATTGCATTGATTAAAAATATGCAAAGCTAAAGATACTGGACAAATTTTATTTTTAAAAAAGTACTTGAAGTGGCTTGTATAGGGGAGGAGGGTGTTGTATGCTCCAACAGGTACATGTTGCAAAAAAAAAAAAAAAAAGAGTAATTAGGTACCAATCAAGAACAGTTTTGTGGCCAACCATCGAATTCCTTACATGTTTTAATTGTTTTCCATTTATTTGTTTTTACTTGTATCTAATTATATGTGTAATGATTTAAACAATAATAGGCCATACAAATCCACTTTGAAGAATACCTTTTTGACAGTGAATACATATTTTATCCAAGAGTCTGATTAACTCCTGTCTTAAACTTATTATAGTTATTCATATACTTACTCATCCAAAAAAAAAAAAGTATGTTGAATGACCTTTATCTATTAGGGACTGTTTAGGCACAAGGGGTTAGAGCCTTCATTAATTCACTTACAGTTGACCCTTGAATAATGACCCTGGGCAATAGAAAATCCATGTATAACTTCACAGTTGGCCAACCACATTAGTGGTTCCTCATCCTTGGATTCAGCCAGCTAAGAATCATGTAGTGCTGCAGTATTTACTGAAAAAGAAAATTCCACGTATAAATAAACTTGGATTTCCAACCTGTATTGTTCAAAGGTCAGCTGTGTGTTGATAAGTGTGTTGTCAGTCATTTCCTGGGATTTGTGTCTTTCCTTAATTCGTGGGGATTATAGGTTGTTTTGAAGAGAATAAAAGGAGACACTGATGAGAGAGTAACATTGTACAATCATGACTAAGTTTTTAAGACAGTTTGTAATTCCTTGTGTTGTTTATATTAAAACTACTCCCTTTGTGTGAGAAATAGCCAGAAATGACTGAGTTTACTTTGATTTGGACAACACTTGAATTTTCCACCATTACTGGACATGGGGGTAAAAAAGTTAAATTCATAGTCACATACTAATTAAGAAGCAAAATTTTTGCATATATGAGTTTAAGGAGTTAATATCACAAAGACCCATAAAAAGATATTTTTTTGCATACATGAATTTGTTGTTATATAATATAATCATTATATATACTGCAAAGGACTCAGTGGAATGTACAAATAAATTATGTATTAAACCTTCACTGAGTTAGTATGCTACCCTTCTATTAGAAGGGAAAATTTTTGAAATCCTGCCTTTGCTCATAGCCTCTCTTTAACAACCCTAGAAATCATGGTATCATTAACTACATATTCGGCAGCTCGTGGACTTTACCGATGCATGGAGATTCATTGAGGGAGAGATTCAGAGAGAGAGAATGAATTTCATATATATAATTTTAAATCATAAATTTAAATGGCAAATAAAGTAAATGCTATTATTTTTGAGAATTTTACATAAGAAAAATAAGAAAAAGATTCTGAATAGAAAAATAGAGGGGAGCAAACCAACACTGGATGTAGGAAAATATAGACTCGGGGAGTTCCCGTCGTGGCGCAGTGGTTAACGAATCCGACTAGGAACCATGAGGTTGCGGGTTCGATCCCTGCCCTTGCTCAGTGGGTTAACGATCCGGCGTTGCCGTGAGCTGTGGTGTAGGTTGCAGACGCGGCTCGGATCCTGCGTTGCTGTGGCTGCGGCGCAGGCCAGTGGCCACAGCTCCG
>PVHT020000254.1:5456211-5575746 GCA_004024745.2 Catagonus wagneri | reverse complement strand
AGACTCCACCATACATTTAGGATGTGGACCCTCCAGGCTGTGGCTTATCAGTTGTGCTGCCCACAGGACAGTAGTTTGGCATGCAGGCTCTGGAACAAAACTGCTTGGATTTTGATTTTGGTTCTACCACTTATGAGTTGAGGAACTTGAGGAAAGTTACTTAACTTTCTGCTTGCTAAATTCCCTCATCCCGGGAGTTCGTGTCATGGCTCAGCAGTTAACGAACCCAACTAGTATCCTGGACTCAATCCTGGCATCGTTCAGTGGGTTAAAGATCTGGCATTGGGGTGAGCTGTGGTGTAGGTCCACAGACCTGGCTTGGATCCTGCATTGCTGTTGCTGTGGCATAAGCCAGCAGCTGTAGCTAGGATTTGACTTCTAACCTGGGAACTTCCATATGCAGTGGGTGTGCCCCTAGATAGATAGATAGATAGATAGATAGATAGATATTAGATAGATAGATAGATAGATAGATAGATAGATAGATAGATAGATTCCCTCATCGCCAAAGTAGGGCTGCTGGCAAAATTCTCTAATTCATCGAGCTGCTCTGATTTTTAAAAAGTAGGCACTTGAAACAATCTCTAGTTCTCTCAAATCATGAGCTATTATTTTGGTTTCCATTAGCATTTGTTTCAAGTATTACCATTCTTCTGAGATCTCTTATTAACCCTGCCCCATCTTATCTTCAACTGATAATCTCAAGGTCTCATCTGCCAAGATTGTGGAATTTCTTGGGTATCATCTTCTACTTCCCACCTTTTACTAACTAGTTTATCTATAAAAACAAACTTTGTTACTTCCAGTCTTCAAGAGACATGGTATCCTCCCTACTGTGGACTAGCTCATTCTTATCCTTAAGTCCATCCTATCTTTTGCCTATTCTTGGTCCATTTGTCTCCATTTGCTCTACTTCAGTCCATTATGCTTCCCTCAGACTAGTCTAATTTCCAAACTAGTTTCCTATTCTCTTCCAAACCATGCTGCCCAACGTGGCCAGACTGGGCTTTTGAAGCTATTTTTGTTCCAGCTGTGCCTCTGGAACCTTTCCATGGTATCCCTTTGTTCTTAGAATTAGAATATATAATTCCAAAATAGATCCTGCATGATCTGGCTTCTGCCTACAGCTTCTTGCACACCTCCCACCACACTCCACCTCTTTCACTCTGTGTCTCCATCTACCCTGCTCTTCTCTGTGTCACACAGAAAAAGCTCCTTCCCACTCTGCTCACGTGGTCCCCTGTGCTTGGAATGCACTTCCACCACTCCAGCACTTTTTGAAAACTGATTTGACGCTATCTTCTCCTAACTTCAATATTACTTTATCAAGGAGGATTTCTCTAACATTCCAAACTGATTGATCCTTACTTCCTCCTGAAATGTCCTGAAGTTTCTCTTCCCACCATAAGGTATCCTGAAATTTCCCATGATAGTTATCTAAATTGCAGATTTAATGTTTGCCTGTTTAGTTCAAAAACTCAACTAAAACTTGAGCAAAGTCTAAGTCTGTGTTTTCTTGCTCACTGTTGTATTTCTGACACAAAGTGACTGGTCATTTTATTTTTTAATAAATTAATGAATAAATTCTGCTTCACTAGCAATTTTTGTTTGTTTGTTTGTTTTGTTTTGCTTTTTAGGGCTGCACCCATGGCATATGGAAGTTCCCAGGCTAGAGGTCAAATTGGAGCTACAGCTGCCAGACAGACTACGCCACAGAATCTGAGCTGTGTATGTGACCTATACCATAGCTCAGGGCAATGACAGATCCTTAACCCACTGAGCAAGGGAAGCCAGGGATTGAACCTGCAATGTCATGGTTCCTAGTCAGATTCATTTCTGCGGCGCAACAACGGGAACTCCTCACCAGTAATTTGATGCTAGAAAAATTCCTTTACCCTCCTCTCCAGGCTGTCAAATTTCGAAATTTATTGCATGAGTTTTGACATTAGACAGCCTTAAAGCTCTGTAAGCAACAGAGAAACTAAGAAGTTTAGCCATTTCAAATAAAAATATGAGTTAATCTGCTTACCCCTCAAAAAGTCTCTTAAAATAATGTGATTATGTCATTTTAGAACTGAAATGTGCCATCAGTGAAGTTTGCATAATTTATGGCCATCTTATAATTTTCTGTTCAATAGCTGAAACTTGGGCAGACTAGTTTCTCTCTCTTTGACCTGATTTTCTCATTTTTAAATGTGAGTATATGCTTGATCATCTATCAAAAGTCTTTAAAGGCATTCTTGTACTATAGTAGGTATGCAATAAATGATAGAAGTTCTTTATGATTCTTTTTATTAATATTCAAACCAGGTATAGTAGCTATACTCAAGATAGCAAATACATATTTTTCAAAAATATATTTGTAAAGCCTGTAAATAACAGTGTTACTTGCCAGGATACTCATGGAAAGTAACCAAAGAGCAAACTATACCACAGGAAGGAGGCCAAGAACAGAATTTAGTACACATTAAATGTGAAGTACATGTTTGTTGAAATAATGAATTAAAAATAGAATAATTGGCAGTTCCTGTCATGGCTCAACAGAAATGAATCTGACTAGCATCCATGAGGATGCAGGTTGGATCCCTGGCCTCACTCAGTGGGTTAAGGATGTGATGTCGCCATAAGCTGTGGTGTAGGTCACAGATGCAGCTGGGATCTGGCATTGCTGTAGCTGTGGTGTTAGGCCAATGGCTACAGCTCCGATTCGACTCCTAGCCTGGTAACCTCCTTATGCCACAGGTGTGGCTCTAAAAAAGAAAAAGAAAAAAAGACAAAAAAATAATAGAATAATTATAATATCACAGATCTTCCATATCTTGGATATACAGGAAAAATAGAAGCAACTTGAAAACTAAAGTTTTAATTTAGCAAGATTAGGATATTTTAAAAATCTTATATATCTATGTTGGTTGATAAATTTACTTTTCCATGTATTACTTTGGATTTTTAAGTGTAAATTTCTGGTAATTAAACATTTAAATTAAAATCAATAAATCTTAATATAAAGCAATGTGAACTCTTTTCATAATGAATTAATTTTTAAAAAAAAATCTCTTCAATGCTTCCTAGTTGTGGAATCCTTCTCCAGAGGTTTTAAATCCTATGCTACCATTTCTGACAGTGGGCTCCATAATACAATTTTTAAGCACCTCTCTACATGTCTTATATTGGAGGTTGAGAAAAGAGTATAGGTATCTGTCTATGGCAAATGTCCCAGGAATAATAATGAATAATAAAATAAATATGTAAGGTTTACATGAGTTAGTTGGCATTCTGGGTATATACCATGGAGAGACAACTCTATCTCCTGCTTCTCTCAGGGAAAATTCAGCTAACTATTGATAAATATTGCCTTTCTTAGTAAAGTCATTGAACCATATAATAATACAGCCTCTACTTCCCTGAACTGATCTTGGAGGTAATAAATAAGCAGATGAAAGGTTAAGCCCCTGCTTCTACTGTAAGCAAATCATGGAGTGGACTACAAAGAACACGTTTTTTTTTCTGACAAATTAGTTGGAACACATGGATGGTCATGCTGGGAGGAAACTCTGTGGAGTGTCCAAGCTCTGGTCACAAACTAGGGAAGCCACAATTGACATTCTAGATCTATACAGTTAAGGTGAAACCCTACTTTCTCGTTTTTCTTTGTGCAAGGGCAGAGAGGATGCATATACCCAAAGACAGCTAAATAGAGGCATTAATATCATATAAGTCAAAAGTCACAATTATTCTTAGGAGGAATAGCCAGAGCTGTTCCTGGGATAGAACCTTGAGACAGAAAGGGAAGACTAGGAGTCCCTATCGCCAAAGCCACTTCAATTTATATTCACTACATGCCCCCTCCACTTCCAGAAAAATAAAAAAAAAATACTAATAACAGTCTGTTTTTAAGTTCTATGAGCTGAATATTTGTATTCCAAAAATTCGTATTTTGAAAGTCTAACCCCCAATGTGATGGTATTTTTGAACATGGGACCTTTGGGAGGTAATTAGATCATGAAGGTGGAGCTTTCATTAGGATTATTGCTCTTAAAAAAGAAGAAGTTACATGAAATCTGTGTGTATCTGTGTATACACACCAAGGAAAGGCTGTATGAGGACATAACCAAGTAGGCAGCTCTCACCAAGAGCCTGACCACACTTGCACCCTAATCCCTGACTTTCAGCCTTCAGAATCACAACAAATAAATGTTTGTTGTTTAAGCCACCCAGTCTGTGGTAATTTTTTAAAGCAGCCCAACTTGACTAAAATATTCAGTTTCTAAGATTGATAGCGCAATTTATTCAAACTCTTAAGACTATTAAGACAAGCTAAGTGGAAGTTTAAATAGCAAAACAGAGAAATTGGTGAGAAGAGAGAAGAGGCATGTTTTACGAAATAATTTATCAGTTCATAACATGTTTAGCCAAAGAATGCTCTGATCCCTGGCCTGGGAACTCCATATGCCTTGGAGTGGCTCAAAAAGAAAAAAAAAAGCAAAAAAGTATATGGAAGATAATATGGGAAAAAGAATGTATACATATTTATAACTGGGCCACTTTGCTGTACAGCAGAAACTGACAGAACATTGTAAATCAACTATTTAAAAAAGAAGAATATAGTAACTCCAGACCCACAAATTTCAAATGTATTCCATGAAGTTCTAGAGTTTGCGCAGTAATTTTAAGAGGTTCATCGAAATACGGTGTGGTCACAGAAGGCATGCTTTAATTTAACACCACCGTTTTGGGGACTTGATGCTGACCAGGAAAGCACATGAGTGATAGCAAATAAAACTGTCTGCTCTGCTTGGGGAGTTTGGACTTGTGTTAGGGAAACAGTGACTAATTTATGACAGGTATTTGGAGACGAGATAGTCTGTCAAAATAAATGTATCTTTCCTCTTTTCTTGAGAGGAAGCAAGCTGTTTATGGATTTCCGTGGAATCCTTAAAAACAGCAGGGAGAGAATGATTTCCATTATTCATGGCATGCTTTAAGTCTTGCAGGTTGAACAGGCCAAAACATTTGTACTTATATAGATGAAACTGGAAAGTTTCATGCCATGCCATGAGCTCTTTAGATATGATCCATACCAACAGCTTATATCCCCCATATCCAGGATCTTTGGACTTCCTCAAAGGATTTGGAGTGACTTTAGTCACACATGGATTCTGAAATTAGGAAAGTCAAACACAGCAGGGAGGAGAGCAGAGCATAGGGTGACCCATCTATAGTTGCCTGCAAGTGCTTGCTGTCTTCCTGTGTATAAAAGAGAAAAATAGTTACACTTCAAATTCTGTGGTCACCTTGCTTCAGACTGTTTAGTTTACCTGAAAAATCCCCATATTTTTTTTCTCCCATCCTCAAATTTAATCCTATAATTTTGTGAAGCTTCTGAAGACTGGTAATTCTGAGGTTCAAAATGGATCTCCATCTGTCAATTGGATATTATTTTCTTGCAAGGATGTGATAAAGACTAAATGGAGAAAGGTATACGCAGCCTTTAATGAAATGCCAGGCACACAGTAGGCACTCCATAAGTGATAGCTTTAAATTAAAAACAAAAAAAATACATAGACCTGCATTTATATTCTTTGAACTAGTGTCATAACAATATTATTCCCAAGTGATTTTTCCTTTATGTTATCCTCTGAAGTTGTCTTAGGCACACAGTAGGAGAGTATACAACAGGTTTTTGATTCTGAAGATGAATTTTGGTCATTTAAAGGCATGTATTTCATGCCCCGACCATCAACTGAAAGTGGGACAGTGTATATAAACAACTTTCACTCTACTAGAAACAAATGTTCAGGATAAATTTATGGATAGTATTTGGCAGATGTAGATCCTTTTGGAAGATATGGAGGAAAATAATGCTTCATAATTATTGTAAATTCAATTTAAAATTGATTTAGAAGTCTTTCTCTTTGGTTATTATGATTGTTTAAGTTCTGGCCCTCCCCCTCTAATTACCATGATTTCTGGCCCCATGCACTCCTCCTTTATTTCTTGCCAAGGAATAAAATCAAACCCTGCTGTGATGATCCTTTTTCATTTTTCCAAACAAGCACTGTCTTTTTCAGGAATATAAAACATGAAGTAGGGGAAAGTAACTTCTGGTTGAACTGTTCAGCTTAGAATTGCCCTCCTCTGGGAAACTTCTATCTACACCCTCCTTCCCTTAAATCTCTATAGAAGTAATTATTCATGGTTATTAATATTCTGTTCTCTCTGCACACATTGTTAATCTTCCCTTTACATACTGTACTATTAACTTTTTTTGCATACCTGCCTCCCTTCCGAGACTGTGGGCTGTTTGAGTGTAAAGACTAGGCTGTAAACATCTTTGTATCCTGACGTGCTGCTTGAATACATATGTGGCAACTACTTATTGAACTGAATTGTTGAGTTCTTGAGTAATTACTATTACTTTTAGTTAACACATAATGTGTCCACACGTCCACTGCACAACAAATGGTCAGTGGTAACTATTTGGCTAAGCCATGATTTTTAAAAAGTTTTCTGTGTAATACATCTATATTTTCTACTTTTTAAAGGTTAGTGTTATTATGTTTTTTATCTCTAAACTCAGTCATTTACTTCTGCTTCACATGTCACTTTAAACTCTCGGTGAAAATTTCATGCCTGTTCTGCCTTTTCTGATGAATGTTTTCCTGTTGGGCATGTTTAAATTATTTACTTTTCCTGTAATGACAAATTCTGTCCCACTATAGAGTGTCTCTCTGCCTAAGTTGTTAGATAAATATCTTAGATTTAATTGCCTTTAAGGAACTTGCCTGAATTTAAAAGATTTATTTTCTATTTTTCCTCTGATAAATAAATTAAGTAAATACAGAAAGGCTGTCCTTTTTTTGTATACTATGTTTTTAACTACTTTAACTTTTTGAAAAGATAAAGATGAGAATATATAAACTAATAATTGAATTCTCTTCGCATCTCTTTATTTTCAACATTTGCTCTTTAATATTTTACATTATAAACTTTCAAAAGTAACTGCATTAGAAAGTTAATACTAAGTTTTTCCTATACTCATAAGAGAGAAAATAGCAAGATGTATTATATATATATATGATTAATGGTATAACAGCATATTAACAGTAAAATAATTTTCTGTATACAGTTGGGGCAAAAGGACAGAAATTAATTCACTACAGAACTAAATTATTTTCTGAATAATAGCAAACAGATGAGATGTATTCTTAATATATTTAAAACCATATTTAAAGTAAAATGATCTCTGTATCCTGTTTACAAAGTTTAAAGGGACATTCACGTTAATTGTTGTTTGTAAGGTTAAGTTACTTGTCTAGGGTCACATGCCTAGTTAATAGCAGGGTTCTTCTGACTTGCACGCCAATGTCTTGTTATTTTTAGGCAAATAAGTCGGGACACTTTAGACCATGAATTGTCAATGCATTTTAGTTATCTCACTATTCACCATGACAATTACATAATCGGCTATGTTTTGGTGCCAAATTTTTATTAATTTTCAGTGCAAGACCTACTAAAAATATACAGAAAGTTACTGCTTACTGTTTCTTTTTTCATTAAACATTTATTAAGCACCATCAGTGTGCTGCCTGATGTTAGGCATTGAGGACACTGAAGCAGCTGAAAACACGCATGCCCATAGAAAGGATGGTTGCAGTAGAAGGGCCAGCCCTGTGAGCACATATTCTGAATATTAAAAGTCCTTTTTAATATTTGATGAAGAGTGCAATATTTGAGCAAGGACCGGTGATATTCCTGGAGTTTCTCAGGTTCAAAGAGATATAACTTTCAGAGGAACATAACTAGACATACCTGAAACAGTGGCTTAAGTCAGTGGGGCTCTCTTGTCCACACCTGAGACACTGTTTTCCTGGAACTGATGCTTCACAGCCTCCTCTCATTTGTCCCCAGTAGATTCTGCACCCCACCCACTCAGGAATCCTGCCATGCCCACTTGGCAGCTCAGTGTCTTTATGTTCCTGTTGGCTCTCTCATCATCCTTCAGTTCACTATTTCCTATCCATTCCTAAAATCTCAAGTCAAACATCATCTCTGCTTGGAAGCATTTCTTGACAGTCCAAAAGCTGAATTTATTCCTGAGTCATTTGAAATGCTAGACCTAGTTGAAGTGACCACTAGAATAAAATTCTGATTTATCTACTTTGTTTTCTTATGATTTTTGACATTAGCTTAAATAAGAAGGAATCCAAACATTTTTCTAATCCTACAAATGATATGTGCTCTCATTAGGAAAAACAAGTTCCATTGATTGATTGATTGATTGATTGCTTTTGGGACTGTACCCACAGCATATGGAAATTCCCAGGCAAGAGATTGAATCAGAACTGCTGCTGCCAGTCTCCACCACAGCCACAGCAACGCTGGATCCTTAATCCACCCAGTGAGGCCAGGGATCAAACCTGCTTCCTTATGGATACTAGTCGGTTTCATTTCTGCTGCGCCACAATGGGAACTCCCTGGATTGTAATAATTTAAACCAGTTCTGGGTTGTTTCCTACAGTGATTATTTAAATATTCACGTCATAATATGGAGAGATGGGTTGATAAGAGCTTACTTCTCAGTTTTCTGACTTGTCATTATAGGAGTTAGTCAATTCCTCTCTCTCAGTGTGGCTCTGGAAACCTTGCTCTTTGTGCCGCTGAGGAGATTAAGCAAACAAAAGACTGTAGGAAGAGAACAGATTATGTGCATCAAGGAATAAAAATTTTGAAGCTCCTTTAACCAATCTCTCAATTTTGTCTATAATTACGCATAAGAATAATTTTATATTCAAATTGCTTTATTAATAAAATGTGTATTAATAAAATATTGTCATAATCAACTTTATAAGTGTGAAATACCAAGTAGTATAGGAACCCTGAACAGTTACAGCAAGTATTGTACATTCTCTATTTTACATTGTTTATATTATTGATTTTCAATACGTCATTTTCCCCTTTCATCTTCTGAACTAATATCATTTACTCGATTGCCTCATCAGTATTCCTTTTAGCAGAGATTATTTCAATATGTCACATTTCAGAAAAAAAAATCAGATCTTTGAGAGCTTAAAATTTTTACCTTAGTTTCCTCCAAAACTGCTCTGTATATTAGGTCATAAAGATTTCCTAAAACTAAATCAAACACATTTGATTTTGTATGGTTATAATTTCTTTGTTTTAGATAAGTATTATCTATGGCTATATGAATATGTTTTAAATTAGCTTATCATGTCTTGAGAAATTATGTCCATTGTAACATCAGAAACCATTTTGAAATTTTCAGTTGATCTTATAGATTAGAAGTTGATGTTTTTCCATTTGCTTTCCCTCCCCAAACTTTCCAGAGAAACCAACATCTCTAAATAATTATCAGAGTTAATGCAATGTCTGGTTTGTTTCTAAAATCTTTATTTAGTTTTGAAACATATTTATACCATACACCTATGAATGATACAGAGATAATACTGCTGATTTTAAACTTTGTAAGGCATAATAGGGTGAATAACTTCATATATATCTAATCAGTCTTCTAAGATATCTACATTTTAGTTTACTCAGCAGAAAACAAAGTTCTCTGCATGGAGCACAAATCATGCAATAGTATCCTTAAAGTATGAATTAATGATTTAAATCATTATTATTTGTTTCTTAATATCATTGCATATAATTTTATCCTATTTCTGTAGTGAGAATGTGTAATTATTCTTGTGGTAATCAAGATTGTTTTTATATTACTTTCTGCGTAGAAAAATTGATCCTGGGGTTCCCATTGTGGCTCAGCAGAAATGAATGTGACTAGTATCCATGAGGATGTGGGTTTGATCCCTGGCCTCGCTTAGTGGGTCGGGGATCCAGCATTGCTGTGAGCTGTGGTGTAGGTCGCAGACAAGGCTTGGATCCCATGTTGCTGTGGCTGTGGTGAAGGCCAGCAGCTGTAGTTCCAATTCGACCTCTACCTGGGAACTTCCATATGCCATGGGTATGGCCCTAAAAAGAAAAAAAATAATAATCCTCGCCTCCTTGCTCACATCCTTTCTAAAAAGCACCTGTGCCCAATGAAGCTCCCACTATGGTGAATGGTGAACCTAGGTAGCTTCTTTGTACTGGGTGACCTTGCCCCTGAAGGGATCCAAGCAGATTCTCTTAGTCAGGAACTTGCAATTTAAAAAGATCAAAAGAGTGAAACATCCAGCTAAAAAATAAAACTGAGTCACAAGGTAATATAGAGATACACTGGAAGTTGCATAGAAAATTTTGAGTAAATTTTTGTTAATTGCAACCTTTTAAAAATTAAATGGTATTTATAAATTTGAATAAACTTTTGCATAAATTTTTGTTCATTGCAACCTTTTAAAAATTAAATTTTGAGTAAATTTATGAGTAAATTTTTGTTAATTGCAACCTTTTAAAAACTAAAAGGTATTTATAAATTTAATAATACCTGAGAAGTATTATAAATCAAAAGTGACATAGATTCTCCTTACAGTTCCATTTTATATAAAATTACCAGATCCAAAGTATGCAAATAATAAAACAGATACATTTCACTCTGAAAAATAACTTTTTAATCTTAAGGTATATTTCCATATTAGAAAGCCACAAGTGATTTTTTCCCATGGTATCTATCACACAAGGCAATCATGTCAGGTTCTCTAGTAAATTCTCAAACATCTTCTTGGCCCAAATCAAACCTGAACTCTAACATGTGTTGAGTTTAACCTTAATGGGAAGTATACTTATTTGCTCAAGTAACAAATGTCCTCTGTTTCTAGACTGGAATTTTTCTGACTTGTGTTCTTATTTATTCCGAATTCAGGGTATTTTTTAATATACAACTCTTTTGACTCTAAGTGACAAAACTCCCAGCTTTGAAATGGCTTAGACAAAAAGGGAAATTTGTTAGTTCTCATGACAGGATCCTCTAACATTAGATGTCAGGACCATACCAAGTAATCTTCCCAATCAAATCTACTCTACCTAAAATTGCGCCATTTGTTGGTTCTCATGATAGGATCCTCTGACATTAGATGTCAGGACCATACCGAGTAATCTTTCCAATCAAATCTACCCTACCTAAAATTGCACCATTAGGTAGACCATAATGGTTTGGACCATACCGAGTAATCTTCCTCTCTTTGCCTCTTAACTATGCTCTCCCCTTTAGTGCCTTCTTTCTTGAGTAGGTGGTCTCCTATGTTGTCTCCTGTCAGTTAAGAAATCTTGGAAAAAGGAGAACTTCTCATTCTCAGTGTTTCAGCAAATGTCTGGCCTTGCTGCTAAGAATCACCTTGTATGGCCAGGGATAGAATGCTCTGAGCTACAAGGTCTGAATCCTATGTCTGCTCTTAAGTCACATGAAGTAAGAATGGGGCAGTTAGGAATGGGTAGTCTTAAAAACACTAAGTGCTTTCACTATAGAAGGATAGGTGGTACTGGGAGGCACAAGCAAAGATATCCCCTATATTTACCCAGTATTTCCCTTTTCTGTATTTATTCTGACTTCACATGTCCACTCCAGTTATTATGTCTTTATTCTTATCAGTTATGGTCTGTGGATCTACAAATTATTTTGCAGTGGCAGGGCATTATCTTCCAAATTGGATCCACCAATTCAAAAATCATTCATCTACCCCTAGCCTGGGAACCTCCATATGCCGCGGGTGCGACCCTAGATAAGGCAAAAAGACCAAAAAAAAAAAAAAAAGTCATTCATTTAGGTCTGAGGAATCGATACCCTTTATGTGATCTGATTCAGAGTGCCTGGATATTTCCCCTTTTTCAGATATTCCCTCCCACCGCCTGACAAAGAGATGTCTTTGGATCCTAGGGTCTTGGAGGTATTTAAACACAAATATCCTCTTAGAGCAGTAGTATCTTAAGCCAATCAGAGTTGGTGCTCTAGCAGGGATTAGCTGATGGCTAGTGATAAAAGTTTTCTGAGGGATAGTGGCTAAGGGAGATGGAATATTAGATGATTTTTAATGGCACAGCATCAAAGATTTACTTGGTCTAACTTCACAATTTTGCTTATGGTTATTCCAGCTCTAAGCCATCTTTTATATGTCTCAACTCCAGTGGAAAAATAGAGATAAGTCATATTGGATATAAGAGAAAAAATTACAAAACTATTCATAGATGTTTTAAAAAATGAAGGGATTTCAAGTGCCAAGCCACAGGAAGACAATACGTGATAGCCATCATCTGTGCTGGTGGAGCAAGATTCGATGTCAATGAAAGTAATCTATGACAATGTTGTTATCTTTGCAAGTTTTTCTGGTAGGAAAAACTCATTCAATAGCAGACGTCGAGATCATGAAAAATACTATTCAAGTACAAAGCAATAATGTTTTATTGATTTGAAGAGGATTTAATCAAGTGTTTTAACTTCTGGTACTTTCTACATTCCAGGCATTAACTGAGATGTTTGGGTTGCATTGCTATGTAAAACAGACTGAGATCCTCACCCTCATTGAGCTTACATGTTAGTGGATCACATAGACAACATTCAACATAATAAATAAGTAAAATATGTAGAATGATAGAAACTTACATATGGCCTGGTAAAAATAAGATACAGAATAAGTTAACAAATAAGGCAGGCTATGTGGCAGTAATGGTGCAATTTTAGGTAGAGTAGATTTGATTGGGAAGATGGCATTTGGGCAGACTTGGACCACTGAGGGAATGAGCTAAAGATGTGATGGCAGGAAGAAGTTGTGGGCAGAGAGATAAACCAGTGAGACATTCCTGGTGAGAATGTGTCTGGAGGGTTCGGCACCAGCAATGAGGCTGGTCTATCAGGAGTGAATGAACAAGAAGGAGAGCAGGGGGAGATGAGAACACAAGGGATATTGTTATATATTATCTATAAAAATAGTTTAGTACAAATTGGTTTTATCCCCTGAGGTTTTAAAAGTTTAGCTATTAATTTTTTAACTTTTTTTTCCTGTAAATATGATTAGGTTAAAATGATCTCCTTTAGTTCAATGTTAGTTTTACCTATTTTAAATTTCCTCAAGTTTATAATCTCATTTTGTAATTAAATGTGAATTTTTTCCTAAATTGGTATCTGTCCCCTGTAGTTAGAAGAATATTCTTTTTTTTTTTGGTCTTTTTGCCTTTTTATCTAGAGCCGCACCCGCGGCATATGGAGGTTCCCAGGCTAGGGGTCTAACAGGAGCTGCCACCGGCCTTCGCCACAGCCACAGCAACGCGGGATCCGAGCCGCGTCTGCAACCTACACCACAGCTCACGGCAACGCCAGATCCTTAACCCACTGAGCAAGGCCAGGGATCGAACCCGCAACCTCACGGTTCTTAGTCGGATTCGTTAACCACTGAGCCACGAAGGGAACTCGGAAGAATATTCTTAAAAATATGTTTTTTGTTAGGTTCTAAGGGTGGGAAGCTGCCATATGTGACTATATGCAGTCACAGACTGGATGATGATAAAAAGGAATAGCCTTCCTGCAAAATATGCCTAAAAGTGGATAACTACAAACAATCTCCCTCTAGTGTCCAAGAAGGAAAATGTGCAGACTTTACTTGAGTGGAATTTGTTGGAAACAGAGCTTAATGAAGTCAAGATAAAGTTTAGTGGAACTTCCTGGCCACTGAAGTTCTGGGCAGCTGTGACCAGTTATTGACCAGAATTTTAAATCAAGGGTTTGATTGCATCATTCTGAAGTAACTTAGTAGCTGATGAAATTTATTTCATAAACATTTGTTAATATGAAACCCAGTGGCTAGAGTTAAAGTATTTTGGGAAAAAAACTAGCAAAACCAGAAAAGCAGAGTCTCTGCTCCTGATAATTATAATATATTTTGGTTTTCCCAGCCCTGAGTATTTCTTCCCAGCCCTCCCTTTGCCACTAAGTGACATAATTTATGGCTTCTTTCTTCCAGGGAATGTGAATGCTTAGAGAATAGCAATTTATTTAGTGTTAGCCTAAGTAAGCACAAGAGAGCAGGTCTATGAAAGGAAATAAAATATTACATTCCAAAAACATGTCTTACATTATTGCTTGTTCTAGTGGTAAAGTTAAGAATTGATAATTTGTTTTAACTGATAGAATTTTAGATTTTTACTAATTGTTTTGAAATCAAAAATTTTCCGCTCTAGGCCTTGAATTCTTGCTCACTGTTTCCTGGATAGTAACGGTTATAAACTTCATTTTTCTACCTTATTTAGAAAATACATGCATATAAACATATATAACATTTCTATAAGCAAAACAAAAATACAACCGAGCTATAAAATTTTAAATGATATTGGAATACACATAATAAGATGTACCCTTCACCAACCTATTTTCCTCAGTCCTACTTTCCTTCCCATGGTGAAGCCAACATTAGGAGTATGAATTTCATTTAAATGTTCAGCTTGTGTGTACACACACACAGTTAGACTGTGTTTTTCTGCATTTTGCTTTTATCTAACTACATAGCCTGGAGCTATCTGTAGTGATAACTACTCATTCACTTCTATCGTTTTAGCTCTCTCTCTCTGTACATATGTATCGGTTTACCTGCTTAGCCTTCTATCCATCCATCCATCCATTTAACTATCTAAAAATGAAGTATTTTATTTTAAATACCACCTAGTAAACCCTCTTCTTGCCACCATTTGTCTCCACCTCTTTCTGCTCATGTGCATCAATCTCTCTCACCAAAGACTTTCTTTCACTCTTGTTCGCAAGACAAAAAATACTACCCAAAGATTCTGAGTTTGCATCTTCTTATCAAGAAGATACATAGAATTGGATTATTATTTTTAATGTTGATTCCAGTTTTCACAGGGAAGGATGAGGCTTAATGGCCTTATTGGGTCAGATGTGACACCAAATTCAGAGGCAACTGGTGGTGTAGCGACATGACTGCCAGAAACCTTGTTTTACAGCTAAAAGAAAGACAAATGTTATATGATATAACCTATATATGGAACCTAAAGAATAATACAAATAAATCCATACACAAAACAAACAGATTCACGAACAGGGGAAACAAATTTATGGCTACCAAAGGAGCGAGGGGGAGGAGAGGGACAAATTAGGAGTATGGGATTAACAGATACAAACTACTATAGACAGTCAATAGGATTTAGTGAATAGCACAGGGAATTATATTCAATATCTTGCAATACTTTATAGTGGATAATAATCTAATGGAATGGAAAATTCCATCCATATATAGTGGAAAATATATATAACTGAATCATTTTGCCGTATACCTGAAACTAATACAATGTTGTAAATCAACTATACTATTGTAAAAAAAAAATCACATATCATATGATACAAAAAAAAAAAATAACCATAGGTGAGAGTCTGTTCTCAGAGAAAATGGTTCTCTTAGAAAGAGCTGGGATCTAGGCATCCAATTCAGTAAGTGTCCATTTATAGGTTAACTTCCTCTTTAAAAATTCAGTTTAGGCAGTTCCCATTTGTGGCTCTGCGGGTTACGAACCCTGCTAGTACCCATGAGGATGCAGATTCCATCCCTGGCTTTGCTCAGTGGGTTAAGGATTTGGTGTGGCTGTGAGCTATGGCGTAGGTAGCAGACATGGATCGGATCTAAGGTTGCTGTGGCTCTGGAGTAGGCCCATTCAGCCCCTAGTCTGGGAACTTCTATATGCTGCCCACGTGGCCATAAAAAGAAAAAAAAAATTCAATTCAGTTGTAAACCTTACCTCTCAAAGGTGAACTCTAGTATCAACAGCATTATTTTGTAAGTTTTTATAGGAATTATCTTCTTACACAACTATTTCTGGGACACCCTCTTTTATTCTTCTGTAGTTTCTAAACCTGCATTATCATTATCCATTCCACACTAAAATGTAACACTTTGGGATCTGAGTACCCTGATTTTTTTTTTTTTTCCAAACCAAATCAAGAGACGTTGTCTGAAGTGTTATTGAAACTAATGGGTCTGAATTATTTTATGAGTTTCAATACATTATAGTTATTTTCCTTATTTATGCACATTTGCCAAAGGGAGACTCTTTAGATTGGCTCCTATATCCTTTGGGTATGATCACAGTGGTCTTTTATAATTTCCTTGCTATCTGATTTGTCAAGATGATAAAGCTGATTTTGTATATTTCCTACTTTGGACTTTAGCCTTTCCTGAAAAGAGCTCTTGATCCTTTTAGTAGGAAGTTAATATTGATATTGAAGATTCAAATTCCAGTATAAGGAGTTTACTTATACTTAGCTTCATAGACCTTACGTCTGTTTATCCTGTTTCCAATATCAAAAATCCTGGTCCCTAATGCACAAAAGTAATTACTACCCCACAGAAGCCACAGGAAAGCCTCAGAATGCTAATACCAGCCCTACCACTAAGAATCTGATTGTTGAAAATAGTTCAATAACAGATAATTATTTTATAGTTGTGTAAAGTATTTATACAGTTAAACAGCCAATTCTATGAAATAGGACTAATTTATACTCATGGTCCCCTCCATCCTATTTCTGTCCTCCATTTTATTTTTGCGGTGGTGTGTCTTTATGTTTTAAAAATCATAAGCAAAGACAAATAGAGATGCAGTTACAGATATGTATTTGTAACTACTCTTTCTTAGTTAAATGATAGTACACAGTTTTCCATCTTGCCCTTTTTTCTTTTTAACTTAAAATCTTGGAGCTCACTCCTTGGAAATATATTAAATATATTACTTATTCATTTTTAAAGATACATAAAACTCCACTGTAGATATGTCCTGAGTTTATTCAACAAATGTTCTACTTATGGACATTTAGATTCTTTGCAAACTGTTGATACTGCAGACAGTGCTGTAGTAAACACCCCCGGGTTAAGGTATATTCCTATTTTTACTAGCATATCTTTGAATATATCACTAAAAGAATACACTAAAAGAATGATTACTCACCAAGCCAAAGGTAAAATACATGTGTAATGTTACAAAATTGCTAAATTCTCCACTATATAGGATACTGCCATTTTGTATTTCCATCAACAAGGGTGCTTTTCTCACAAGCTTGCTATAGAAATATTGTTAAACAGTTGAATTTTTGCAGTCTTGTAGATAAGAAACCACATATTTGTGTGGTTTTCATTTGTATTTCTGTTATTATATACAAAAGCATTTTCCCATATTTTTGAGCCATTTGATTTTTTTCTTTAAATTCTCTGTTTCTCTAGGCTATTTTTTATAGAGTTGCGGGACTTTTCCATTTTTGGGAAACTTTGCACATTAGAGATAGTCACCATTTATTTCTTATAAAATCCAATTACTTTTTCTTGTTTGTCATTAGTATTTTAGCTTCGTTTATAGAAATTTTTGCCATGAAAATGAATTATCTTTATGAAATCAAGTGTTCTCCTCTTTCCCTTTATTACTCCTGGATTTTAAATCAGAAAAGTAATTAATTACCTGGTTATAGAGGCACTCTGTTTATGGAGGAATCCATCCATTTTCTTTTTACCTCTGGCATTATTTTATTTTATTTTTTTTACATTTAGAATTTGGATCCATTTGGAATTTATCTACTAGGATGTGAAGAATAGATCCAGTTTTACTTTTCTTTTTTTAATGTGGTTATCTAGTTAAACTAATACTTAATAAGTCCACCTTTTTAGCCTACCGACTTGGGATGCTGCTTCTATCATATACTAAATTTCTGTATGCACTTGATTATATTCCTGAGTTTTCTGTTATGTCATGTTGGTCTGTATATCTGTTTATGTGCCAGTAACAAACTCATGCCATTTCTAAAGCCTTTAATTTCTTCGTAGGTTTATCTCAATCTCTCTAATCACTACTCTTCTTTTCCAGGGTTTGCTCGACCATTCTTCTTTGCTCTCCTGAAAGATTTTTAATCCAATGAAATTTTTAAAACAACTTTCCCAGCTTTGGGGAAACAGAAACATAATGTATTTTTATTGATATCATATTAAATATATTAATTCAGGCATAACTGACATGTTTGTAATGCTGAGTCTTCTGCTCCAAAAACACCATATTACTTTCCATTTGCTTAAACCCACTTTTAAAAAAATCTTTCTGGAGTATTGGTTTTTAAAAGTATGTATTTTGTACATTTCAGATTATGTTTTTACCTAAGAGTTGTACTATTGGTTTTTGGCAATTGACATGAGGTCTTAGCTTCTGTTGGGACTTCTAAACAGTTTTGTCTTACATGTAAAGACTAGAGATTATTCAGCATTACATTTAAAAATTGATTCTTTAGTAAATTCTTGTTTTTTTTTTTTTTTTTAGTTTTCCAAATATATACTTACATTATCGGCAAATAGAAGTAGTTTTACTTTTACCTTTCCAATTCTTATGGCTTATGGCTATAATTGATTTCTGTTGTTCAACTGAATGACTGTTAACAATAAGAAGAGGATGTGATCATTCTCTTCTTGTTTCTGACTTTCTCATTTAAGCATCAGGTGATTTTCTCTTAAGTAAGGATTCCAACTTTTGTAGTGATATCTCTATCCCTATTATCTCTTTTTTTATCTCTATCTCTATCCCTTTACCTAAAATTATACCTATACAGTTGACCTGTGAACAATGTGGGAGAATTAGGGGCATGGACCCTCTATGAAGTAAAAAATCTGAGTATAATGTATAGTCAGCCCTCTGTATTCATGGATTTAACCAACCAAAGATCCTGTAGGACTACTATTGTATTTACTATTGAAAAAAAAAAATCTGCGTGTAAGTGGACCCATGCAGCTCAAACCAGTGTTATTCAAGGATCAACTCTATTTATCTCCATAAATTTCTATTCTGTAGGGTAATTTTTAACATGAATCGTGTTGATTAAGTATTGGTAAATGCTTATTTCTGCATCTATGAGATGAAATTATTTCCTCCTTAGATCTATTATATAGTTGGAGCATACTAATTGATTTCCTAAGTATATTACATTTCTGACTAAATCTCATTTAGTCATTGTTTAAAAAGACTGTTGAATTTTGTTTACTACTACTTTAAGATCTCTTCACGTCCATATTCATGTGTTATTGCTCGCTCTTTCTCTCTTGCATAACGTGTTACTGCATATAGCAATTATATAATACATGTGTATCTCTGAAACCACCCTGAAGTCTTAGTTCTACAGGTAATTGCATTTTTAGTATCAGTCTTTATTTCAGTGTCTCCCTAGTCATTGTGGCTGTCTAAATCTTATTTTCAGGTAAATTTCTAAGGAAGGGCTTATGTGATAACATTCTCTGACCTCTTGGCTCACTGGTATTCTTGTATATGAAGTCTGGTACCAGTACTTTATCTGGTACTCTTGTATATGAAGATCAGTTTAGCTGGATTCACAATCTTGGTTCACATTTTCTTCCTTTGACTATCTTAAATATGTTGCTTTATTGTATCCTACTGTACAATGGTTGATAAAAGTGCTATGATCTTTTTGCTTACTTGCCAAAGGACATTATTTTCAAGTTCAGTAGTTTAAGTAGAATATGTTATGAAGTTGTCTATTCTGGGTTGACTTTCTCCTGTGTAACATTATCATAACTAGTTTCAAATCTTTTTGTTTTTGTTAATGTTATTTTAAAACATTTTCTTAAATAATTTTATTTAGTGTTTGTTTTGTTTTGTTGCCTGGGTTTCTCATTTGGGGAAAACTATTATAAGCATGTTGAGTCAGCTTTTTCTGTTTCTATATTTATTATTTTTCTTGAACTCTTTTTAAAAATCTTTTTCATTATTTCTTGCTTTATAAACATCCTTCCTCTTCATCTGATATTTCTCCTAAAGATTCTCTTTAGGAGATTTATTCAATCTAGGTTTCTAAAATGATTTCTCTTTGAGTTCCCTGGTGGCTCAATGGGTTAAGGACCCAGTGTTGTCACTGCTGTGGCTCAGGTTGCTGCTGTGGCATGGGTTCAAACTCTGGCCCAGGGACTTCTGTGTGCCACGGGTGTAGGCAAAAAAATATTTTTCTTGTTATATTTCTTTTTAAATCTTTCTTTTCTAGAGACAGGACCTATGATGTTTTTGATAGTTTCAGTTTTTTTCTACATTTCCTTTAGTGTGTTTTGGAATATTAGGTAACTGTTTTTGTGTGTTCACTAACCTAATTATACCATAGATGTAGTCTATGTTTTTTTTGTTTTGTTTTGTTTTGTTATCCTAGTATCTTCTTCTGGTTTCGTAAAGCAGGAGTTTAATGCCATCATGTATTCCCAGAAGTAGAGTCTGGTAATATATGATGGAATAGTGTGTTACAAATGAGTGATAGATAGTGTACAAATTAACTTAAAATGAACAGTTTTAGGTGTTAATACATTTGGCTAAAGAGAATGAAGAGTGTTGGACTATAACAGACATAACTTTTGATCAGAATTTGTGGGCTTTTTAAGGAGTGACCTCCAGAAATATGTAAACATATACAAGGAAAATCGTAATTCTGAGAACCTGAAAGTGGTGCTTAAAAGATTATATATGGGAGTTCCTGTAGTAGCTCGTGGGTTAAGAATCCCAATGCTCAGATCTGGCATTGCTGTGGCTGTGGTGTAGGCCAGCAGCTACAGCTCTGATCGACCCCTAACCTAGGAACCTCCATATGCCACAGATATAGCCCTAAAAAAGAGAAAAAAAAGATTATAAGTATCTTGACTTTTCACGTTAGAAAGTGTCCTATTTGGCATATCCCTGGCCCTGTGCTAGCGCCAGTGTTAAGTGGGAGAGGGAAGTATATTCAAATTATAGAACAAGGGGATAGTTTTTAAAATTTGGATAATTTTATAACATTATTATAAAATTTCTTGTCAATTAAAATACAAAACATTTTTATTGGCGAACAAGGCTAACCCAATTTTAAAACGTGAAAACAGCTGTAGTGTCCTAGGAGATACTACTATTATTATTTTTTTAGGACCGCACCCATGGCATATGGAGGTTCCCAGACTAAGAGCTGAATTGGAGCTATAGCCACTGGCCTGTGCCACAGCCACAGCAACATGGGATCCAAGCCATGTCTGCCACCTACACCACAGCTCACAGCAATGCCTGATCCTTAACCCACTGAGTGAGGCCAGGGATCAAACCTACATCCTCATGGATACTAGTCAGATTCGTTTCTGCTGAGCCATGACAGGAACCCCTAGGAGATATTATTTGATTATTGATGCACATATATTCTGGACACTTAAGAACCAAAATAGCATGACAGGGTTTTACGGATTTCAGAAAGAACAACTTAAAAAAAAAAAAAACCCTAAATCTGATCTTCTTCTAACTCACATTTCTTGATAATTTAAAAACTAAGTGGTCAAAACGCACATGCACTAAAAAAAGATTTCATAAGCAATTTCAGTGAAATTAGATATTCCCTGTGCTTCTACATATTTAGCACTGCCTTGAATTCATTAAAGGTACCATGATTCCAAGCGATTATTAATTTACTGAGTAAATTGAACAACTCAAATTAAATAAGTGGACAAATTGAGTTAGTAACAGAACAATGTGCTGATTGCTAGATCACTCTATTTTTGATGGCCACTTCCTTTTTCTTTGATCTACAATGATTTGAGTTTTGTGTCATATACTCCTGTATTTTATTGTTTCCATTTTTCATTAACAAAGTGCTGTTTTTAAATGTAGAAATGATCTTATCTTCTTGGCAAATAGCTTGTACTTTGTTTTCTTTTTCAAGGTCCCAGTGGAATCTTGACAGTCACATTCAGGCTTAGTCAGCTGAGTTCATATTTAGCCATAATTCACACAGAAGGTAGGTGAGGAAGTTAGTTTCAATAACATAGGCTAGAGGTCAAATAATATAGAAAAAATTTAAATGACACTTTTAAGTGAACATAGGACACATTTACCACCTTAAGTTTAGGAACTCTAGCAGGGTTTCAGGAATGTTGCTCTGTCCTCAAATGTTTCCTACGCACTATGTCTATAAATCCATCTTCTATGGGCTGAATTGTATGCCCCCTCCCTAAGTTCATATGTTGAAGCCCTAAGCCCTAGAACTTCGGAATGTAACTGCATTTGGAGATAAGCTTTCCCAAAATGTAATTAAGTTGAAATGAGCTCTTTAATTTGAAATGAGCCTTAATCCAATATGATGTGTATTCTTTTAAGGAGAGAAAATTTGGACAAAGACAGAGGGACAGCATAATGCAAAAAAGGCCATCTGCAAGCCAAGGGAAAAGGCCTCAGAAGAAACCAAACTTGCTGACATCTCGATCTCAGACTTGCAGCCTTCAGAACTGTAAGAAAATACATTTCTGTTGTTAAAGCCCTTCAGTCTGTAGTATTTTGTTATAGCAGCTTGAGCAGACGAAGATATCATCAGTATTCCAGAGAGCCTTTTTGGTTTTCTGCTGTATGATCATTCAGTTTTCAAGAGGCTTTACTATATTAGTTGAATCTGTAATATAAGCCCTCATCTACTAAGATTCTTGATGCTACGTGTAGCCCTTTACCAAGTGATTTATCTTGGCTTTTTTAGAGGAATCTGTTCTGTTCTGGTGCAATGGTACAAAGGCACCTCCACTTTCTTTTGATGAAGTCGGCTTTTTTTCAGTGCACTGCACATTGCTGATATAGCTGGGCATCTATATCTACAACAAGGGGCCTGCTGTGTTACAAGTGACTCTTTGCTCAGTATTGTGTAAGTATTGGACATTGTTTTAAAGGCATGAAGTATGGTATATAAATAAGAGATAATACATGTAATATCAGATAATACATGCCTGGCACATTGAATATATTTTGGTTATTATTCTTATTCTATTATTGTTATATCTTCCAAGCCAGTTACCTAGAAAGTTCTGAAACTGATTGAAGTTTAATACCTTGATTTTTTCATACCTCAAAATGTTTTTGAGCATTGGAGCCTATTCCCAGAGTATCAAAAGGTAAGGATCTATTACAAAACGATCATTTAAAGATAAATTAAACATACTTTATGTTCCCTGTTACCAAATGTGGTTATGCTTCAAACACAGACTTCACATTGCCACTTAGGAACCTATTTCCTTATATTTTTGCTGGTAGTTTTCCCATTATTTTTCAATCTGTGCCACAATTTATTTTACAGTTAAAGTTTTTCTATGTTCACTACTTATAGGTTCAGATAAGTGCCCAGAAACAGACACATTTTACCACGACTGGATTAGCTACCCTGCCTTTCCATTTTTTAATATTCTTTACTTCAGGTGACCATTTGTGACTGGAAAAGTTGAGAGATTTTCAGTAGTTTCCCCATTTGAATACTGTTTGTTTGGAAATAATCTGTAATAATAACAGGATAGAAATCAATCCATCCTGTTGTTGTCAGGTTGAAAACTCATAGAATATTTTGCCCAACTCATTGCTGCTTCCAAATCTGTCTGTCTGATTAAAATCAACCCACTCACCCAGCCCACCCACTCACCAACCAATCAACCCACCAACCAATCAACATAACATCTTCTCCCAAATAAAAACAAGAGTGAAACAGGAATTTAAAAATTCCCGTTGCTGGAGCCCTCTCTCTTGAAGACTTGCCAAAAGTATAGCAGTTCTGACTTCCTTGTTGGACTTGTACAGAGCCTTGGAGGTCTAAGGAGCAGAATTTTGAAAAGTTTGGTCAAGGTTATCTAAAAGTTGTTTTGTTGTTCAAGATGAGATTTCCTCTTGAAAATTGCAGTGAACCTCTCTTAAGAATTAAACATATTTTCCTTTCACCACCAAGTATAGTGCTGTTTCCAGAAATGAATCTTGAAACAGCCCGCCAGAGCTCAGTGGCAGGAGTAAATGGATCACCAAGAAAGACATGCGGTGTAAAGAACTGGCAGATACTGGGTATCTCAGAAGGAAAGGGTTGGTGCTAAGTATTTGGAGATTATTTCTAATCTCAGTTCCACCTTATATCACTCACGTGGCCAACAATCGTTAGAAGTTTGTCTACTTGCACTTCTGACTATATTGTTTGCATGCTCTTGTTTAGTTAGATTCAGGGTCTAGGGAAGGGATTTGGTCAATAAATTTCTTTCATTTGGGTGGCAGATTTAATACAGTGAAGATGATTGATGTGTCAAGGAGCACAAAACAAACCTTTGACTAAGAAGTTATGTTTCCGATGGTTTTGCTCTAAAATCCCTTGAACAACTTCACTTGTACATGTTTGCATCAAGCACAGCTAGTGCCTCGAATGTGAGTAACAAGGTTTTCTCTCATTAGCTGGTCCTATTGTCTAGGAGATTAAGTCAGAAGAGAGTTAATAGCTGAAGTTATGGCAGGCATAGACTAGGAGATGCAATTTTTTATATCTGGTATGGAAATGACTCCTAACTTTGTGTTTATCAAGAAACACACAAAAAAGTTCATAATACTTGTGCTAATGTTCATTTATTGCAAATTATTTAAAATGTAACTGATGCCAACACACAGTGCTGTTTTTCCTTAGGCAAAGTGAGAAACATAAAATTCTCATGTGATAAGATCCAAAAGGTGGGAGTTCCTGTTGTGCCTCAGTGGGTTACAATTCCAGCTAGTATCCATGAGGACACAGGTCCAGTCCCTGGCCTCACTTATTGCTCAGTGGGTTAAATGACCTGGTGTTGCTGTGTGCTGCAGTGTAGGTTGCAGACGTGCCTCGGATCTGGTGTTGCTGTGGCTGTTGTGTAGGCTGGCAGCTGCAGCTCTGATTCAACCCCTAGCCTGGAAATGTCCATATGTTACCGGTGTGGCCCTATGAAAAAAAAAAAAAAGCAAAACGTAAGTACTTCTAGAACAGGAGACTCTGTAGGCTGGTTTACCATGGAGAAAGGAAACCCATGAAACTGTATTTTCTGAATCCTTTAACACTCAACACGATGAAGATGCTTCATGTTCATCTTTTATGAACAAGATGATTTGGGGATCTATGGGCCCTATTAAAAATTACTTTCCCCTCCCAAATTTGCTACATTTGTACCATTCTTCTTACCTAAAATAACCACAGCCAGTGTCATTTCTTTGGATTTAACCACAAAGATAGGAATATTGTCTCCCTGTACATTATTAAAATGTACATGTAACTTATGAGAAATGGGAAGACTCTGGGAGACATTCCTAATATTTTTATTTCCATAGTCATATGAATTCAACCCAGCATGGAATTTCCAGATACTCTTGAGAGACTGAGATTGGCAGAAATCATTGGTGGTTGAGAACAAAGGATGGCTCATAGCAGCAAGCCCTGAGAGGAGTGTAGACAGATTTCAGTGAGCCAAGGCCTTCACAGTGGGCTGTAAGCCTCTCCATGGCCAAGGCCCAATTTTGGATCCTGAAGGCCCTAAATTTAATAAATATACAGTGAAATCATGAATAACTGCTAAACAGACTATTGTAGAAATTGGATATAATGCAAGGAGAGAGATAAAAGAATGAAAAACAAGAATAAAGCAATGAGATGTACACCCAGCTTACACTGGGCCTAAGTATTCAGAAGCACACCAGGACACAGAGGGAACCACTGAAACAGTTGTGTGTTTTCTGTGGAACCAAAGGACTCCACAGCTGAAGGAGCAGGGAGAAGAGGGGAAGCGTGGCCAAAGGAGAAAATGTCCACTGAGGCACTTACTTCTGGACCAGGGGACCCCATCCTTACTTCTGCACAGTGTTACTTTTATATATATATATATTTTTTTTTTTCCTAATGATATTATTGAAAAAGTCATTCAAATCTATTTTTCCAAGTAGAATATAAAGCTTGTATCTTCATACTTATGAAAACACACACGAGAAAGCACATGTGGGATTATGACAGTAATTCTGAGGATTATGTTTATTTGCAGTTAGTTGATTTTGTGTATGCATATCTACTTGTCTACATATGGGGTATGTGTGTCTGTTCCTGTCTTCTGCACAAGGTTACGGAAAGCATTTAGATCATGAATGAAGTTAGTTTTTACCTCCTTTTTGGCCTTAAGGCGTAGCTGTGTATGTTTTAGCATTTGATTTAACAGTATGATTTTGTTTTATATAAAAGGTACAATGTTTGTGAAAGTAACTTTCATATGAACTTTGTTTTCTAACTGAATTTGTAAATTTTTCTTTTGGAATTTGTAGGGTCCTGTGTAAACCTCTAAGATAATCTCTTTATCCTGATATCCAGAGCTGAGATGTTTAATGAAAGTAAATATGCTGAGCTTTACACTACCTTTTTTTTAGCATATGACAGGAGTTAGGTCTGACTATGTGGTGTCTTATTTTGGTTGGTGGAAAAGAAAGCACCAACAGAAATAGGCAAACTACCTTCAAATATTCTGTTAATTCATTTGAGTTGGTTCTTCAGCAGCTGGTGAATATCCATACTCTTCCAGTGGAGGTAGAGTGATTTCTTGCATATTTAGCTCTCTTTTCCTTTTGCTCTAAAACACTCTTGAAAAATATCCAAGCCAGTAGTCTCCTAACTTAATTTTCTCCATTCCTCTAATGTTTTCGGATTGGCAAGTCACAGGGAAGGCCAAAGATACAACCTCCTGTAAAGGCTAAGCATTGAATTCCACGTGCCTATCTACAGACTATAAGTCAGCTTCCTTGCCCTCTGCCAGTGCCTGGGATGCTTCACTTGTCCTTACAAATCCATTCCCGTGCATATTTTAATAATGTGAAAAGAAATTTAATGGGGACATCTCTACACTGGGGAAGCGCGAGGCAATCCAAAGGTAAGAAAACATGTCTGAGTATTGATCCTCAGGGTTCAATCGCCTTTTGCTTGTGTATTAAAAAAGAAAAAAAAAATTCATTCTGAAGATGAAGAATTCCAAGGCAGACAGACTCACAGAATGGGGCAGAGATATATGCAAAGCTGGCGCAGCCTGGGAGAGCTCAGCTGTAAATTCACACTTTAGACCTCAGCCCATTTTCTGTAAAAAGAAAGGAGTCACTAATGTACTCACTTAGCGGAGTGTTGACTGTATACCCCTGTAGGTACCGCTGTGATGTGTGCCAAGATCAGGTGTGAAAGCTGGGGAGTTCAGGTCTGAAAATTCTAGAGTGGGGCTGGAACGAGCAGCCTCCTCCCCAGCCATTAGCTGCCAAGCTGTGTATCACTGCCTGGATTGCTCTGTGCACAGAGGTTAGCTTGCCAGAGGAGGAGAAAGGTAACAATTTCCGAACCCCTAGGGTTGCTTTGGAAGCCTTGATCTCCAAACAGGGAGATGTCCTGGGACAGTTCTGCTGCAGTACTCTCGCATCTGGCCCATCAGCTGCTTCTGGCGCCCCCAAGTGCCACAGGCCTGCACGCTCGCTCCAGACTTTTTCAGAGACGGACCTGGGGAGCCTCCGGGTCTGGCAGGAAAGGCTTCCCATGAAATTCCCAGAGGTTGGGAGGCAGAAAGCGAACTTCAGATGCTTCCTTTCCTCCCGTTCATTCCTATTTGGGATTTCCTCGTTGCAAAGCGGGGAGTTGCATGGGACGGTAAAGATGTCCGGTAGATCTGTGAGCTTCAAAACTCAGCGCGTACTCAGGGTCACCCCAATACCCCAGATCCTCAGAGATGTATACAAATGCCGCTATTCTGTAGGGTTCGGGGTCTGGAGGTGAAGAGGGAGGAGACTAGAAAGTCCTAAATGCCTCTTGGGAGGGAGAATGGGAGCATCTTTCCCTCTTTTCTGGTACTTTTCTTCCCAGAGCCCCCATCCCATCTGGATCGGTTGGGCACCCCCTGGCGCACCAATACAGTGCCAAACTCATGCATCCACTGGGAGGCACAGGCTAAAACCCAACTTGAGCGTACTCAGACCATTAACTCCCAGATGCTTGCTTCCCTCAAATTTCTGTAGGGCTTCTCCAGTGTTCCTCTCAGAGTCAGGGACTGGAGGTGAGTTGAGCAACCCAGGGAAGGGTACGAGTGGTACCGAAGCACAGCGGCAGCTCGCCTCTCTCCACTTCCAAATTTGCCCTGCGTTTGCTATCAAAAGTTCTTTCACCCTCCGGAGCGGGTGTCAGGAATTAGGAGCCCGCATTTCCTCTAAGGGTGAATTCTACTTTCTCAATTGCTGTGCGGTGGAAGGGGAGTGGGGGTGGGGTGGGGAGAAGCAGGAGGGGAAGCCTCAGACGGAGCAGCCGCAGGGAGAAGAGAAGAGGGGGGCGGGGACGTGGAGGGTGATAGAAACGTTTTCACTCTTTGTCATTCTTGAATTGGAGGCGGAGGGAAAAAAAAAAAAAAAAAACCACCATGGGAAGCTATAAAAAGCAAAGGGGGAGACTGTGAGAGAGCAGTCGGTGAGAGGGACATAGAGGCAGACCGCGCGGAGCGCAAGACCACTCACAGGACATCGCAGGGTCCCTGGCAGGGTTTGTCTGCTGCCGGTTGTGAATCGGAGAACAACGCTTCAGGGCAACTGTGCAAGCGCACTGGGGGACCTCGGCGGCTGGCCTCATACCTCAACGGTCCAGTCTGGGGGCGGTTCCTGATCCCCGTTATAGTTCCCGATAACATTGAAAAGGGGGACTATGTCCTGCAAAGGTTGAGAAGTAAAGGGTAGGGAAGGAAAAGAGGAGAGAAAACGCCACTGAGGCCGAAGGAGGAGGAACTAATGTGGACCTCTTGAGCAATTCAGAGGAGTGTTGGACCGTGGAGAACCGGGCGGGATCTCGGAGGTGCGGGGCAAGGAGCAACGGAAGCGGTGCGGTCGGTCCGCGGGGCTGGGTCTTCTTGCACCTCGGGTCACGCCTCCTTGGCGAGAAGGCACCTCGCCTTTGATTGCTTCCAGTTACTGCAGAACTTCCTGCCCTGGCGGAGAAGCGGGTCTTGCTTGGGTCGCACTCTCTCCTGGTCTGAGGCGTGAGACTGAGTTCACACGGTGCTGGGCCCCCAAAGTCAAGTGGGGTTGTGGGAACAGAGTCTGCGAGTCCCAGCACACAGAGTGAAGGGACTAGTGTTGGGGTCCTCCCTCCCTTTGCATCCGCACCCTTGCGGGCTTTGCGCCTCCCCGGGGACCCGTCGCCGGGAGATGGCCGTGTTGATGCCGGGCAAGGACTCCTCCCGCTGCCTGCTCCTGCTGGCCGCGGTGCTGATGGTGGAGAGCTCACAATTCGGCAGCTCGCGGGCCAAACTCAACTCCATCAAGTCCTCTCTGGGCGGGGAGACGCCTGCCCAGGCCGCCAATCGATCAGCGGGCACATACCAAGGACTGACTTTCGGCGGCAGTAAGAAGGGCAAAAACCTGGGGCAGGTAGGAAAATACCCCAAATACATTCCAGCCAGGAGAGGTAGGGACTGGCACTCTCTAGCACTTCCTTTGCCTTTGAGCCCGTGGACCTTACGAGTGCGCCCCCAGGTGTGGCGCGCATCACAGCTGGGAAGGGGTTCCCAGAAGCAGGTCTGCACGGTTTGGGGTGGCTGGGTGGCTGCATGTGCTAGAGGGCGGCGGCGGAGCGGGAGGGTTAGGGTACGCTGATCTCTGCTTTGGGACATGGGCATGTACTGAGATCTAGTGCATACAGATGGGGAAAGTGGCCAGAATGGTCCTCCACATTTAACACAGCAATGCGGAGAATGATGTTAATAGCTAATACATAGCAACTATTATGTGGCAGGCAGTGTTCTAAGCATTTTATGTATTTTTAATCTTTGCAACCCTATGAGCTAGGTGCTGTTACTATCCCTGTCCTGCAAATGAAAAAATTTAGGAACGGTGTACGAGCTATTTGCCCAAGGCACACAGTGTATGTGGCAGAGCAGGATTCGAATCTGGACAGTCTGAGTCCAGTTCTGAGCTCTTAACGTTTACACTTTACAATCTGAAAGGGAAATTACCGGGTTTTTTGTTTTTTGTTTTTTTTTCTTCTTCAGATTCTCCTTCCTTCCCAGCCACTTTCTCACTTCCATGAAGTAAGGTCACATACAGAAAACTTCAATAGGTGTGCATTTCTCATTGTTGTAAAACTGTAACAAATCATCAGGAATCAAAATAACGAAGTGACAATGACAGCATCATAGGCGCGGACGACCAGGGTGCCTGCAACATAGCAAGGCAAACTCAAGAGGTATAAGTTTCCAGAGGAAACTTTCCGCGAGCATCTTTGTCTCTCTGTCACACAGACAGACTGACAGTCACGCAAATAGTTCCACGGACAGACACACAGAGAGACAGGGGCGTGCGCACCAGCAGCAGCTCGGGCCGCTCACAGCGGCCAGGAGAGGGGGCCCTGTGGGCACCGGGAACCACTGCAGCTCCCCCTTCCGTTCCTTTTGTGAGAAGCCAGAACTGAAAGCCAGTTTGCCAAACAGCACAGCCACCTCACACAATGAAGGAGGCTCATTGCCCCACAGATCCTGGGCTTCTTTGTGTTATGAGAGGTGCCTGCTGCAGCAGCCGTGTGGCTCCGTATACCCCAGCGCGGGAGGCAGGGTGAAGACTGACAGCCACAGCCAGTCCTGGATAGACTGCTGGGCTTAGCCCCCTACTGCCCTCTCACAGGGGCGGTTTTGCTTGTTTTGCATTTCCAGAATGCTTCCTGGGCTTTGAAACATCAAACATTTGGGCTATCCTTTCAAAGGAATACAAAGTCTGCAATCTCAGACCTTTTTTTTTTTTTTTAAGATTTTAAGGGAAATAAGAAACTATACATCACCATAACACTGCCTGCCTACATGCCCTGTGCGTATTCTCACACAGGTGCACATACCTTCATACGTGGTTACATATGTGGTTACAAGACCACTCTCCTTCCCTTCCTTTTTCTCTTCCCTGGGAAACACCCTTCCATGGACTTAACATTCTCTTAGAAGTCCATCCCTGGAATGAGTCAAAGGTTATAAAGAAAAGATGCTCTTGGTCCAAATCTTTGGACTTTTTTCTAACACCACTGACTTCAAATTTTACCTTATCAGTTGTTGAAAAGAACTGTGTATATTTAGTTCAGCCAAGAACAGAAGGATGGCCCCAATGATCTTTGAGGTTCCTTTTGATTCTAATCCACATATATTCTGTGAGTTTCTTTCAGTCACCATTGGACCCTCATACCTGATGTTCCACAGTTAAATTATTAGTTATGTCAGGACTGCCACTAGCCGTAGACTGTGGGATGAACCCCAGAACCTGGCGTACTCTTTGAATTTTGATAGTATATCTGTATATAAATATGTATAAAATGTTTGCTTAGTTCTATATCTCTCTAAATATCTGCTCCTTAAAGAGGTTGTGACTCTGTCTTTTGCATGTCTTCAACTTGAAGATGAATTTATTTTATAAATGAGTTGAATTTTTTTTTCAATTGTTTATCTTACGTGCTCTCCATAACTTAGTGGTTCTAGGGAATATATCTCATTATATTTAACTGTTATACAGGATCCTTAAAATTTGACATTAGCTTTGTGAGAATATTGCCGCTTACTAGAGACAATGGTAACATACAATGAAAACTTGAATCACAAGAAGATAGCTGGGAAATGACAGGATTATCTTTTGTATATTCTGGCTTCTCATGCTTTTATCGAGTGATCTAAAATGTGTACTCTTATGAAGGAACAAATAGAAATCTTTCTTCTTTGAAGTAGGAAGAGGAATTCTTTGAACACTGATGGGTGTCTTTATCTTCTTTCTTCCCCTAGTTATGTGATTCCAAAATTCTTTGCACTCGTATTTTCAATAATGGAATAGAAATTAGAAAGACTGTCCAAAAGGGAACACACCATATCCTTTTATGGAAAAAAATTTAGAAGTAAAACGTAGTTGAGCTGAATTCTTTTCCATAATAGAGAGATATGATTGAGATTTGTATGTAAAATGCCAACTGATAAGATTAGCTAATTATGTAGTATCAGCCTGAGGCCTAATAAGTCTGATTGTCTCCCTGTTCCCAATCTTTGATTGATGATGCTAAACTGTACGCATATCAGAGATACAGGAACAAGAAGAGACTGTAAGGTGAAACTTCAAGCAGGCCTGTCAGAAACTTTGGTATTCTTTTCCTTATGTGAAAACTGAATAATTATCTATTTTTCCTGATTTGCTTTCAGAATAGAGAATTAAAATTAAAAATTTATTGCTATTGCAGAAGAAATTATCAAATAGATTTAATAATTCATTCATCTACAAAACTGAAAATGAGAGTAAATGGGCCCCGAGATTTTCTTGATGCACCGTAGCCTGATTTCATAAGAAGAAACAGTCTCATTTATAATTAAACATTCTCTTGTCCTGTCCCAAGGTAGATTACTTAGAAATCACTTCTGGAAAAGTTGCTTTTAAATTTCAGGAAAGATTTAGAGGACTCCCAGAGAAAATGCACTGTTCTCCAGAGATGTTACAATTCTCATTCTTAGGTTTGCTCTCAAAGACACAGTTATGAATTTTGGTTGGAAAGTGACATAGAAAATTGAATGTTTTAGCTTTCAGGTGATTGGTACAGAAGTAGCAAAAGTGATTTTGCTGAATTATTCACGTTAATGTCTTGATTTGACTTTCCGTTTGCATCTCTTATTCATGGGTTTTAAAACATAGTGTGTGTATGTATATGCTGATGGAATAAATTAGATGCAGAACTATTGCTAACGTGTCAATATTTATATATTTCAATTTTTAAAGAGACTTGAAAAATTTTTTTCTACATCAAAAGTAATTTTAAACAAAATTCGATATCATGTGGATAAATAAATTCTGATTAAGTACACTGTTGCTCAACATCACCTCTTGAGTGTGAGATACCAGCTTTAAATTGCCACCTTAAAGACAAATTTTTTAAAAAAGGAGTTTGTAAAATCAATTTATCTTTGCAATTAACAGTGATTTTTTTGTTAACAGAAAAACTTCTGGATGTGTTTGTAATCACTTCATTTAGTTTTTACTCCTTACTTTATGAGATGGGTGGATAAATTTGAACACACTGTTGTATGATTTTTGAAGTATTTCTAAAAGTTATGAAAACTATGGAAAATAATTATATTTTAAAGGTAGATAAGCTTCCTGGCCTGTATCTATAAAAGAAAAAGAAGCAGAAACTAGTTTAATGTAAATTCGGATTCAATTATTTTCTGATATAATTTGGACACTTGAAGGATGAGGGTTTGGATGAAGTTTGTTGTGAGAAAAGCACTCTTGAAATACATTGAAACAGAAGCTTGAGGAAGTTAGAGAACACCAATATTTGTACATTGCGTATTATTTAATGAAAATGCTGCATCCATTTGCATGCACAAACACTCATAAAAATGCTCATTGAAATCAACTACATATCCCATTTTCTGTAGGTGATCTCTTTGCTTTCAGAAATGATCTGACTTTTTTTTTTAAAAAAAAGCCCAACTATCCCCCGCTAGAAGATAAATATTTGCTATCTCCTCTGGACATCAGCTGATGCCAAGCGTAATCAGAAAAGCAAATCATTTTTGAAATTAAATTTTTCAAAATAAAAAGTATTTGAAATAATCTACACTGAGGTTTCTTTTTTTTTCACTGTGGGTAATGGAGAACTGTTGGTTGATACAAGGGACAGTTAACTCGTGAACAGAAAAGAAAAGTATTTAATGATACTCTCAGTAGGGGCATTCGTTATTTTATTTCTGTGCTAAGGAGAGGGTGCAAAGGACAAGGTTACTGAAACTCACTGCAGCTGTGACTTTGACCCTATCATAGTCTTCCGTAGTACTCTTCTCCGATGCAAACTCCTCTCCAGGATGTTTCAAATCTTATCATTTTAAAGTAGAGAAAGCAATGCAATAGAAAGGAGGTAACTGATGTATTCTGTTCTAGGAGAATATTGTCGCTCTTTTCCATGCACAATCATTTTAAATGCCCATTAAAACAATCTGTTAAATTATAGGGGCCTTTTATATGTTGACCGTTTAAGACTCTGTTTCTTCTGGCTGTTCATTTGTTGGTGTTGATGTAACATCAAAATGAATTACAATCTTATTTCTGTCTGTGACTTCCTGATGGCCCTTATTTTAAGTCATTTTACTTCATTATACCTGTCGTCACTTGTACGCATCTACAAAAAGGAGATAAAGCTGCTTCTAGTTAACTAACCAATCACTGAAAAAATTTATGCAATATTTATGTTACTCTTATTGAGTCATTAAAAAAAATCTGAAGCAACCCCTCCAAAACAAAATTGATAATAATTAATAAATAGATTTTTGTGTTGTGTAGGCTTTAAGATTACAGGGAAAGGGTAAATACAGAATATATAACAAAAATTGAGAGTGGGCATTAATTTTCTCTCTTCTGTCCCCTCTTTCTAGAAACTAGAGAACAACATATTTTTCTCTAATTATTATTTTTTGGGATAAATATACCCCATTCTCCCAAATACAGAGGTCAACTGATATAAAATATTAGAGACTTTTTTTTTTGTAGGAACATCTGTCCATAGGAAGAAAAGTCACTATCCAAATATTTAAATAGTGGCTTCCCAATGAGTGTCTCATGCTAACAGCTTTGGGTTACTGCCCACTTCTTTGGGTTCAAACCAAGGAAGGAAGGCCATGAATAACAAACACCAACATCTAATCAGAGTCCTTAGGGAGAGTTCATCCCATAAATCCTTGTCTTCATAATGGTAAATTAAATCAGAAACCTTTAAGGCAGAGGGGGTTTCAATATCACATCTGAATTGCTATACTTTAACTCGGTTTATGTAGCACTAGAAACAGAACTATTTCTGGAAATGTGGATTCTAACATTTATCCACAGCCACTGAACCTGAACAAGAGACTATATTTGTGAGATCTTAACACTAGCCTGGATTTATCTATGTGTTCCAAATAATAAATGTAGAAATAAAATCAGCAAAACACATAAGTAGATAAGCAGGAAGTAAAAGTTATTTAATGTCTCTCCCAGAGTCAGATAAAAGGGACAGATGTGCATCAGATAGCCTTTTAAATATATCATGGTGTTTAAGTTAACTGGTTGATTCTAGTTATATATTATAATTTGGCACACAATGGCTTAAGTTTAAGTATTTCATTATCATTCAACATTTTAGCTGTCTCAACTTGTCTAAAGCAAACAAACACAATGAATGAATGAATGAATGAATAAGTACACTAAATGGCAAAACAAAGCATCATGATTGTGGCAGAGACTTAAAGTGGTGGATCTATCCAAACATCTCCTGAAAAATGTTCATTCTCCATATCATGCTTTATCATGAGAATGTTCTTTCTTCTGGGAACTTTTCAGATTGTATTATTTCCTTAAACAGGCTTGCAAGTAGTTATAAAACACATTAAATTATAGTAAGAGGTTTCACTTATTGGTTATTTATTCTGTACCAGGAACTGCTCCAGTTGCTTCATTTGAATTAACCTTTAAAAATTCTCCCGGCCACTCTCTGAAGCAAGTCCTAATGTCATCCTTATATTTATAAATTATAAAACAATAATTCTGCTGAGACACAGAGAGGCTGTGCAGTTTGTACAAGTCACACGGCAGTGAGTGGAGAAAGCCAAAATATGAATCTAACTGAGATAGTGTCAGAGCCTGCATATTTAACTACGCAGGCTATGCTGCCAAAATATGCTACTATATACAGTTTAGGAACAATACCTATACGACATGCACTCAAGAGGAACCATGGACCTTTATTTTACTCTTCCCTCTTATATTTTCTAATGACATGGATATAACTCTAGGTTCATTAAAAACCACAGCAAAGGGAGTTCCCTTCGTGGCTCAGTGGTTAACGAATCCGACTAAGAACCGTGAGGTTGCGGGTTCGATCCCTGGCCTTGCTCAGTGGGTTAAGGATCTGGCGTTGCCATGAGCTGTGGTGAAGGTTGCAGACGTGGCTCGGATCCCGCGTTGCTGTGGCTGTGGCGAAGGCTGGCAGCTGCAGCTTCTGTTAGACCCCTAGCCTGGGAACCTCCATATGCCGCAGGTGTGGCTCTAGATAAAAAGACAAAAAAAAAAAAAACCAACCAACCAAACAAACAAACAAACAAACAAAAAAAAAAAAAACACAGCAAAACCCAAACCCTCTGTTGATGGCAGTTGCCATTCTGAGTATCCAAAGTATGTTAGCAGTTCATGGATACAATGGCAGGCACATAGTGGTACATTATTTTAATCTCTGCCTTCATTTGCCTCCCTGTTAGGGATAATTCACTGTCAATAAGGAAGATACATATACCTTTCTTTCTCATATTCTTTCCCATTAGTGTCGCCCCAAGTAGAAGGGAATGCTATTGCATAAATCCTATTTTTCTCTTCTCTTCTCATGGTAACCACCACACAGTCCCCAGTGCCCATCTTTCTGTATCCAAGTAACATCATGTACCCATGGACATCAGCCAAGTGGAAGCCTTCTCGATGGCCTCTCTACAATGGCTTTAAGTCGGTTTGGCTGATATCCCTCACACTCAGATCAGAAAAGAAGAAACTGTCTAGGTTTTGAGCCTGCTATCGCTTTTATTTTTTCTTTACTTTTGACTCCTCCTAGCTGCCTTTCAGAGAATCAGTTGATCTGTAGCAGCACTGCTGCACTACATTTTCCTAAGAGAATTCCAAAGGGAATTTTTCTGAATTTGCTGGCTCACAATGATTAGCCTAATGTTTATGGGAAAGCCACTTAATCTGTGGTCCTTCTTTAAAAAAATCTGTGAAATAGGATAACAATAACAACAGCAACCATAGTCATGATACTCATCTTACTGGGCAACAGGGAGGAAGAGGAAAATGGACTTAGTCACTGTGCTGATGTCATTATTACTACAGTCATTATAGAAATAAGTAAGGTCAAGTGCTCCTGTACTAAATAGAAAGTGACTGCTTAATTTCCCTCACCAGAGTAGGCAGGAGTAACTAAATAAGTGAGTTACATGAAGGAAACAAATGAACTCAGTTATACAATGGCCAAGAATTGTTAAGACAGAACAAAACAAGACAAAATAAACACACACACGTGCTATTACGTTTCTTGTATTGAATGTTCACATTAAAAGGGATGGTAAGTCAATGTTGTCTTGTAAAAAGTAATCGAAACAGCACATAATTGAATAATTGGTGAAATTACACAGAAGCAAAAGTATACCAGGCATTGAAAATATAATCACGATAAGGAGAGGTCTTAGCAATTATGGCAATATTAGTTATTTAAACACGGGAACCAAAATAATTGAACAACATGTTAGAGTGTGCTGCCAAGAGCATTAATTTGATATTCTCCAAAGTAAGCTAGCTTGTGCAAAGGCAAGCTTCTTGACACTTTCTTCACAGTGCTTGGAGTGCAAAGAGCTTGCTGAGAATTGGAAGATTTATGACCCTCTTTCTGCGTCACCCTGTCCTGTTAACAGGACCCAGCAATTTGAAGCTCATTATTCCCATTCCATTCCCTTTACTTTTTTGTTTGTTTTATTTGAGTTCTTTTTGCATGTTTCAGGTAATTTGAAGATGTTTTAATGTTTAATTGAGAGTAAAGTCATCTCACTGAAGTATGTGATTAATTTCTTTTATCATATTGGAAACAAACTATATGCCAATAAGAGTTCATAGCTGGTAATAAACCAAAAAACTTCATCCAAATGGGAGGACAGGGGAAAACTGTCATTTAAAGCCAACTGAAATGACAGCTTACATTCAAATAATAGTCTTCACTTCTCATTCTAACTTCACCTCATCTTAACCCTTTGAAATTTGGCTCAACAAGCACGGTGTTAATTTGTCACTTGAAATCCAGTCCTCTTTCCAGTAACCACTGTCTGTACTCTGTAGCCTGTTGTCTATCTTTTATACCTAATCTGTCCCCTTGTTTCTGTAATATTACATGCTTTTCTTTTCCTCCCTGGCTGATTCCTCTTTATTTCTTTCTCCGATTCCTCCAAAACCTTCCCCTTATAAACACGGGCATTCCCTCATGTTTTCTCCCCAGTCATCTTCCCTTTCTGTTCCATATTCTCTTCTGTTCCATATTCCTTCTTTGAAATCATTTGTCACATCTGCAGATGTCTTCCTTGGGCTTGATTAGACTCCTGAGTCCCCATTGCCTGCTCAACTGTTTTGGAAATCCTTCCAGAAACAAACAAAAAAACTCCATATCAAAAATTACACCTTTTATGGTTAACTCCAAATTCTCAGGAGCCAGGCAACCAAGTCTTATGATTTCTCATCACTATCAAAAAAGCCTGCTAAAAATTGTCCCAGGTTCAACTTACGCAGGCCACAAGAATCAAGTCTGGTTGCCCCAATCCTTCTCATGCTCTGGTCGGTTTCATCACTCACTGGTGATGAAAGAAAGCTGTGTAGATTACCATCAAAACAGGTGTTTTTATTTCTTGAACCCTATTTATTTGAATGCTTGGGGTTTAAAAGGCTTCTGAGTTTTTTTCTCTATAATGGATTTTTTGTTACAGCATCTAATGAGGATATGCAAATATCTCTTATTTGTGCTCATGAAATGTTACATATTACAAACAATATGTAATGTTTGTTTTTATAGCTTGAACCGCGCACTAAAGAGTGCTACTTTGTGAATAATTGTTAGTTTTTTGTGTGAAAAACTTCCTTCACACTTATTTCAACCTGGTAGATCCTTAACAGTGCTTGACTATTTAATAACCAAATAAGAGGATTCTTCAAATATGCTTAATCATTATTAATCAAGAAGGAGAGCTTTATAGAACCAAGAGAACCTTTTATCATCTACAAGTTTCAAGAATTTGTGCAACAGACTAAAGTGGGCATAGTTAGAGCTGGGAGACACATTAGAAATCACCTAGTTTAACTCACTCATTTTACAAACGAGAGAACCCAAGGGTTGGTGGTGATCTCCCAGTGTGATACAAATAGTACCTGTGACAGTGGAACTTGTGCTGGAACTTAGATCATCTAACTTCTAACACAAGACTTTCAAGTAATAACAGAGCTCTGTAGAAGAATTGATTTCAGCTGATTCAAAGCTGGCAGAAGATAAAATATGTGTAGAGCTCTTTTTCAGCTCTAAATTTGTGTATGTCAAAATGTATTAGCAAATAATACAATGTCATGATGACAACTGTGTCAGTAGGATTTAAACAAAATTAATGAAAGGGCATGGCTTTGACTATGTTGTCCTTGCTTGCCTTTTCAGTCATGATACTGTAATGATGAGATTAGCAGGAAGCCTGGCTGGAGAGAGTCTGTGTACACACACACACACACACACACACACACACACACACACACACAGACAAGTATATATATTTGTCTTTTTGGGCTGCACCCATGGCATATGGAGGCTCCCAGTCTAGGGGGTGAATTAGAGCTGTAGCCGCTGGCCTCCGCCACAGCCACAACAATGCCAGATATGAGCTGTGTCTGCAACCTACACCACAGCTCATGGTAACGCCAGATCCTTAACCCACTAGGTTAAATCATGAGGCCAGGAATTGAACCTGCATCCTCATGGATCCTAGTCAGATTTGTTTCTGCTGAGCCATGACGGGAACTTCCCAGAACTCTATTTTATATTGTGATCGAGTACACACACACACACACACACACACACACACACACACACAAAGTTTCAATCATAAATACTCTAATGATACAGTGAGACTTTAAAATATTTTTTAGTTCTTCTGCTCTATGCTATTCTTCTGTTCTGTTTGCTTTATTTTAAATATTGGTCGTCACTCTTAGAATTGATTGATCAAAACCTGATTGATCAATTTGAAAATCCACTGATCCATTTGATACCTTCCTCGCCCTGTGGGGAACTCAGGGTACTATGTTTGGAGACTGGCCATACTTGGGGAATCAGTCCTAGCAAGGGAAGGTAGAAAGCAGGGGCAGGTAGGTTTTCACGGAGAGAAGTATCTGTCATCTCAGACTTCTCCCACCTTCCCTTCTGCAGCTGTAGGTCAGCCTCTGGCCTGGATGTGGTGAACCTCTTCACCTGGGATGTACCTAACCTCTGCCTCTTTCCCCACTTCCAGGAGTAACTGACTTATGATGTTGCACTTTGGTACTTGGTTGTGTCAGGCATCTTAATCTTAATCTGTTATCCTACTTTAGTTTTGTTCTTTCTGGGTGTATGCCATGTTTGTCATCATAATCTGTTTCTAAGAATATGCAGTTGAGAATGGCTGCGGTTTCTACATAGGACAGATGAACTTGACAGAGCCTGGGCTATAGATTCAGAAGACTTGGTTAACCTATTATTTTATATGCTGGACATTGAAGAAATCATCTAACACCTGTTAGACTTAGTTTTCTCATCAAAGTGGTAGTTGTAACAGTGGTGTCTATTCTTATCTCTTTGCACAATATAAAATTTTGCTTATTTACATTTCATTATTAGAGGCTGATGAAAAACAAAATTAAGACCTTTCTACTCTGAATTTATGAAAGACAAATCTGAATAAAACAGAATCAATCCATCCAAGAATCAGTTAATCTAGTTGGATTTTATGATTCTGGAATCATAAATTGCTTCTATTTTGATAGATTGTGGGTTTTTTTTTTAAAGGAGGAAAGACAAAGTGTAGGGTTTTTTTGTTTTGTTTTCTTTCTTTACCTATTTATCCTGATTTTCTTGGATTTCTCAAAAAAAGTCACTACCAGTAGTAGTACTTCCACATTTCTGATTAGAACTTAGTGATATTTTTCTTATTATTTTTACTCTTGCAGGCTACAAACAGCCTATTAGACTATCCTGCATATGACACTCAAGAAGATCCCTATGTGTTGTTTTATCTATCACATATGAGATGTGTTAATTTTTATATATTTTGACATCACCTTGGAAAGGCATAGTAGGGAGTTCCAATAACACAAGTCAGTGTATTCATTTTTTTTTTTCTTTTTCTTTTTAGGGCTGCATTCATGACATATGGAAGTTCCCAGGCTAGGGGTCGAATTAGAGCTGCAGCTGCCAGCCTATACCACAGCCACAGCAACGCAGATTCCGAGATGTGTCTATGACCTATACACCACAGCTCATGGCAATGCCGGATCATTTAACCCACTTAGTGAGGCCGGGGATCGAACTCTCATCCTCATGGATACTAGTCAGATTCATTACCACCTAGCCATGATGCAAACTCCAGGTCAGTGTATTTTTAAAGCTCTGAAACTAAACTTGAATGCCATAGTTTGGGCACATTATAGGTAGCAGTGGTCACAATGGATAAAGTTCAGGGAAACGCCAGCTGGAAAGTCAAGTTGTATGGGTATGAAGTCACAGGGACTGTGACAGAAGAAATATATTTTGCCACTAACTCTTCAAACTGGAAAGCGGGTACTGTTCAAAGCCATTGTAAACGTATTCTTGTTTTGCTATTACGCATTTCCTAGAGAACAGTATAGTAGCTCTGATCACTCACGTTACATGTGCAGGAATCTCACCTCATCATTTGTCCAGCCTGAAACAGTCTAGGCTTCCTGCTTGTCATACCTGTTCCTAAAAAATTATCCTCTCATTTATAGGATGCTATTTCTTAATGTTAATCTCTTCTGTTGTTTTATCACATTCCCATCTGTCACTCTCTTGATTCAGACCATTATCATTTCCTAATGGAACATTACAACATTGTAGTAGTTTGTGCTTCTCCAGACCACCGTCCACAGTACTTCTAAAGTGAGCTTTCTAAAGTAAAATATATATAAGGCTCTTCTAGACATATTCATTTCCAGAGCATGAAGTCCGAACTTCTCAACTTGGCACATGGTGTCATCAGTTATCTTGTTTCTCTTACTTTGTTGCTGGGACTACATGGTTGATGAGTAGCAGAGTTGGGATTTAAAGCCAGTCTTACTGGAACGTGTCTACTTAATCATGTTCCACTATAGCATCATCTAAATTGGAGGCCAGAGAATCCAGCTGGAAGTTTGTTATTGATATCTTTCAGAAATCAGATGTGATTAAATTCTTCCAGTAAGCCACTCAACTTGCTAGTTGCTTATACACTTCTTAGGTATATTAGATGCTATGGTCACAGCCAACAAACATGACACAATATGTTATGCTAGGTCCTTGGTATAAGTAACCATAAAAGCAAATGCAGTGTACTTGAGGAATCCATTTGGAATTTTAAGGTTAAAAGACGCTCCCAGATCCTGTCCTGTTCAGGCCTCTATTTTCAATACAATATGAGAGCTGACGAACTTGATGAGTTTTCCTTTTTATAAAGATTAATAAGGATGAACACTTGTATCTCTTAGTTATCTAGTTAACTTTTGTCAAGAATGGGAACATTCTGTTCTCCGCTCTAAATGAAGCATGAATAAAACAAAGCTGGGTATCAATCTTCACGTAAAAGCCCTTAGCCATTTAGCCATTTTCACAGAATATACTGTAGTTCCCATGATGGACCGTAGGCTGCCCTGGCAGAGAGACTATATTCATGCACAGCCAAGAAAAGGTCTGATAGGCTGGACATTATGCTGATGATGTAAAGAAGTGGTACTTGCCTTTTCCTTTCCAAATATTTTGGAGGGAATTAAATTATGATTTTTTTTTTCCTTCGTAAATGCCTCACTGCTCCCTGAGGAAATCTGATCCTAATTTTATCATTTACAAAGCACTAAGGAAACCTAAGTGGGAAGAGGCAGGCTTACAAGGAATTAGAAGCATGGTTAAGAAATAACAAAGTTGCTCTAGTAGGAGGGTAGGAGTCTGGTGATCTTAGAACAGACAGTGGAGAGTTGTATTAAGTAAGGTGGACAAGATCTTACTATAGGTAGGGTGGAGGAACAGAATGTGTGCTGAAATATATCAAAGAAAGAATGTGATAAAGGTTGAGTTTAAAATGATGTAATGGATTTTTTAATGCAAATGCACTCAAACATTTTTCCAAATTAGTCACTGCAGAAAACTCATTCTTTTCATACTGTCATTTTAGACCTCCCTTTTGAAACTAACTTCAGAAGTAGTTTAGATGTTTGTTTATTTTAGGCTACAACCTTACGACCATAAACAGTCACACATTTGATTAACATACTACATTCAAAGCCCTTGGCTCTGAGTGACTTTGTGTTGTTTCCATAAACCAAATAAACCACAGCAGGCAAGAAATGTGGTGCCCTTTCTGAGAAAAGTTCCAAAAAAGTTTCAAAAGGCACTCCGAGTCACAGAATCAGTATATGGTTATAGAGGTGAACCTTTCAATGTTGATTGTTCTAGGAGAGAATACTCTCAGTTTGGTTGATAGCCTTACAAAACTCTGCAATATTATCTTCTAATCTGGTACTTTCATTAGAAGAACCTGGCCAGAGTTTATGTAATAGGGTTACCATTTCTCAGAGAACCACAATGTTCAGGAAGCAGTTAATCAGTGCAAGCCAACAGTATGTTCCCCACCCAAAACCCACTCCGTTCCTGAAAGAGGAGGCAGGAACAAATCATTCCCAGTGCAATCCCCTAGAGTCCAGTCTGGTGGCACACATAACTTCATGTGCCACTTGGTAGTTAAAATGCGTGCACTGAGGCCAAAAAAAAAAAAAAAAATCCTTCAAAGTTATTTTTTAATGCAAACATATGTCCTCTTAAAATTTCAGAGAAAAGGCTAAACAGCTTAACTGTGTAAAAATATTTTTGCAATTGTTTAAAATTAATACAATGCTTCCAAAATGCTCTTTGGAAATCCTTGTAAATTTCCCTACTTGCTTATTTGCCCTACTGCTATCTTCCCAACACTCTTCAGAAGGAAATGGCTTTTTAATAAGAAAAATCTTCTTAAATTACATTTCCAGTGGGGTCCTGGAAACACATAGTAACTAAATTTTAGTCTCTGTTGGCTCGTATTGTTAAAAGCACAAGTGACCAACAGTCAGGTCTTGTGCCGCAGCCACCCCAGTGACTGACTACAAATTGGATTGGGGTGTGTGCTGTGAATTTTCTTGTTAGAAAATACAAGCTTTCAACACAAAAGAACAACTATATTTGATGCTTGTCATTTAAAAAAATTAAGATGAAAAAGTGTAATTCTGGTTCTTAGTATACATCAATTAAAAAAATGTAGCCCAGCCTCACCAGTAATTCTGCTTTTTAAAAATGTCCACTTTGGAAGAGTCAGATTAACTGGAGAGAATGCTCTGATGGTGGGACCAAGATGTTCTTAATTTGCATGGACTATTTAAGATATCTTAAGAAATCAAGGCAGAGTGGCCAGAGCATTAGACTAATTATTGATTTCAAATCCCTGCTAGCAGATTTAAGACTTACACCTTCTGTGAAGCGCCAATAGCCATCATCATAATTAGGTTTAATCTACAGGTTTGAAGAAGTGATATTCTGCAGCTAAAATGCATGGGAAGAAAAGGAAGAGCATAACTGGTAGATGCGTATGACTTAAATACAAGTTAAACAGGATAAACAAGGCAATTTCCAAATTATAGTCATTGCCTATCCATGGATCATACAGTCTGACATTAAACATGTTGTGACTATACCTCTCCATCACATTCCTGGCAGTACCCTTCAGCCAGCATGAGTGTGGTTGGTACTGTGGCTGGCTATCTAAGCAATATTTGGGTTCTTGCTTCTAGAAGATAGTCAACTAACTTTTGTTGAGCCAAGAAATATATGTTAATTTCATTACATTAATGAAGTCAAATTCAGTTAATCTTCTTAATGACCTATAGCTTCTGCCATGTGCAGAGCACTCAGTAAATATTTGAGGAAGGCAGTCAGGCAGGGAGGAAGATGCTAGAAAAGTGACCATAGACATTATGAGCAAGCTCAACATGTGGTTATCTGTGATTCCATCATGGATCAGCTTCAAACTCACAATTTTTTAACTACAGTTTTATATAGAAGAGTTTTGCCTTGGTGAGTTAAGTGGGAAGAACAGTTAAGTTTCTTTTTTTGTTGTTGTTAAACTGAATGAGACTGTTTTCCCATATTTTAATTTGTTTAAGGAGTTTAAAAGCTTTATAGAATTGTGCATGTAAACTCTAGAAACATATTGAAGTCCTTGTGTTCTCATCTCTGAAGAAGAAACCAAAATGGCCACATCTTAAAGGGGAGTGGAGTATAAATATCCATTAAAAGAAAAATAAACATTTAATGTATCTAATAATTACTAATGGTTACTAAAAGGTAACAGATTACTAAGTAAAGACCTAAAGATAGGTTGTGGGAAATTCAGCCTCCCAAATTTCAGTGGAGTGTTAGTTTATATCATTCTAGATGTCAGTTTTAGTGGGAAGAAAAAGGCAATTAATACTAATAGTTCAGGAGTTCCCTTCGTGGCTCAGTGGTTAACGAATCCGACTAGGAACCATGAGGTTGCGGGTTCGATCCCTGGCCTTGCTCAATGGGTTAAGGATCCAGCGTTGCCGTGAGCTGTGGTGTAGGTTGCAGACGCGGCTCGAATCCTGTGTTGCTGTGGCTGTGGCGAAGGCCAGCGGCTACAGCTCCTGTTAGACCCCTAGCCTGGGAACCTCCATATGCTGCGGGTACAGCCCTGGATAAGGCAAAAAGACAAAAAAAAAAAAAATACTAATAGTTTAATAGATTCTGGGCTGTCCACCATATTTTCTCTAACCAGATTTTCATTAAAAATCAGGAAGTCAAGTTATGGCCCTATGTCTCATTATGTCTTAGAGGGACTAGGGAAGAGAGATATTCCCTTGTTGGTCTGATTGTTGCAAACCCCAATGACAGAAACAGAGCATTTTTGGAATTTGCACATGCTTAACACCTGGAATTTTCTGAGAGTTATAGTCATACTTCATCAGTCACTAGAACGAAAAGCCAAATGCCGATCTGAAGGAGAACTTCTAAGAACAGTTCTGGAGCTAGCAATATACCCTACTTGTCATCTTTCAGACATAAGCCTTTAATCCCCTCTTCCTAAAATTGTTTATTTTAAAATGTGAGGAAGGCTAAGGATGTCACAGTCAAGTGGTGAGCTTTCTCTTTAAAGGATCCCATCCTTCAAACCCGTCTTCGGGAAAGAAGCTGGTATTTCATGTGCTGAGCAGATGGTGTCCTGCAGCACTGACCAGCCCACATGTGCAGCTGGGTCTCTCTGGCACACAGGTGTCCTGATTTGGAACTTCTTGAAATTCTGATACCACATTTTCCTCCATTGGGAAGTATGACTTGGCTATGCTATTTTCCAGTGACAACAGATATACTGGCCTAACAATAACAGCTCCGACTAAGGTGATAACATAACCCTCTAACTTATATTTATCTGGGACCCAGGGTACACGGTTTGTTCTAGGAGTCTGAGCCAAATTTTTGGTTTTGATTTCCTCTTTTATATTATGTTTTGTCATATCTCTCCCTTTAACTTCTTTGGATTCTAGGTACAACTCAGGAGGGTGGGAAAGTTCCTTAGAGAAGGAAAACATTGTCGAAATAAACAAAGCTAAAAATCATGCATAATACAGGTAGTCTTCTAATCATTGATAAATATTGAGCAACCACATTCCAAAGTGTCTTCAAGTGTTTAAGAATAAGCAAAACTAGAAAAATTTATTAAACTTTTCATAGTATTGGACAAAAACTACTGTGAAAGTAAAAGACTTTCAAAATGTAGGCAACAAGGAAGAAATTTAGTTGCTGTTCCTTCTGCATAATCTTTTACATAATCATTTCAGTCTCACCAAAAATATTTCTTAGTGCAGAACCCAGATGTTTCGGAGGTTTTTTTTTTTTTTTAAGAAAGCAACATTTAAAAACTTTCCCATTCCTTTCCATCTTAGTAACAGCTGTCTCTAACAACTGCTTATAATGAACATGTCTAAGTAGGAAAAACATAAGTGGAAACAATGAGGGAAATAGATGGTATTGTAATTTAGAGCTATAGATTGTATTTTTGCCCTGACTTGGATTCTCTCTCACAAAACATAATTTTGGAAATTATGTATTATTTATTAAAAGTTATTTGTCTTCATTCAAGTATGTCCTATAGACTCAAAATTGGCTCTGCCTTTAGATAAATAGGCAAAATTACTCGGCTGAAGAAGGAACTGAAAGTTTATTACTCAAAAGTTATTTTATCCCACTGTCTTAAGGTAATTCAACTATTGTCATGGGTCTAAAAGGAATAATATGTAAGAGATATTCTGATTTTCAAAAAGTGATTTGTTCTACAGAATGATGGGTTTGGTATTTATTGTGGACTACATTACAAAACAGATTATAAAATTAAGTACTTAGGGAAATAGGTTTATTTAGAATAAATCATGAAAAACTAACTTTATCATTTCTTAAACATGGGAACTGGTCTGATACCAGTAAGATGTTTAGTCATTGCCATTTATAGCCATACCCTTTGTGGGTTAATGATCTTTTGGCTTTACATACCACTATATTCCAATGACTTCCATATTTATATCTGTTGGCAATACCTTTCTCTTGATCTTCAGAAAAATAGGAATAAGTGTCACTCTGACATTTCCACTAATAGATATTTCATACTGACCATATCAAAATCTTTTCCCTTTTCCAAACCCACTGATCCCATCCCATTTGATGGTAAATCTATTTATTCTCCTAATTGTTCAACCAAAAAGCATTGGATTCAGCTATAACTTTTTTCTTTCCCTTGTACTCACGTTCAGACCATCAGGAAATCCCCTTAGCGTTTTCTTAAAAAAACATAACCAGAGATCAAAACAGCCATCTCTACAAAGGTATGAGTTAAGCGTAGCTCACAGAAAAACAGCTTGGGAATTTAACTTACACTGGATAAGATACAGACAGGACAGAGCAGACCTTTCTAAGAAAATACCTTTATATACATATGAGAAGCATGTTTATTTTATAAGTCTAGGCAGTGTTTTATCTGTATAAATTTAGAGCATTTAAAAAAAATCTGGTGCCCCAAAAACCAATTCAGTCATCAAGGCTGCCACTGCCAGGGCAGGAAAAATTATTCAAGTTATTAACCATACCCTATAAAAACAAAAACATTTTGAAAATCCTCTTGTTTGTTAGAGAATATTCCTCAATCATCTTTTTACTGATGAGACAACACCAAAACCTATGTATTAGCTGTGTTTTCTTGATACTTTCCAAATGTTTTTAGGTTTGGGGGTTTGTTTTGTTTGCTTTTTGGGGGGGGTTCTTCTTTCTTTATTAGTTTTTCTCTATGTATGGTACACACATAGCTAGCAGTGGATTCTAGGCAGACAAGGAGAATGATTTGTTAGACTGGCCATTGTGTTCTCTAATAGTCGTATATTTAGATGTGATTTAGTCCCCAAAACTTACACTTTTGAATACATTTCCTCTAATTTGACTCTGTGGAAGGGCAAACTTTATTTATTGTTTAGATTTAGGGGAAATTACATCACACAAGAGGTGTTATGATATTGTTATTATATCTTTTATCAATCTCAATTTTTATCTTGGTATTAAATTATTCTGTTTTAGTGTCCACTCATTGTCAATACGATTTATCTGTTATACTGGTACTAGACATTTGAAGAAAACTATATTTCACTTTAGTTACTAAAAGTATTTTACCTTGCCAAAATTTCAGGTTATTCTGTAATCCTATTTATAACAATTAGAATCCCATTTATAAGAACAGTAATAGTATTACTATTTAGAATTAGTAAACAGTAATAATTAGTATTACTATTTATAAGAATTAGTAATTGATTAGTATCCATTAACTATAAAGCTATGTTAGTTGATGCTGTGGTACTGACCGAGTAACCAATAAAACAGACTAGAGAGCCAAGGAAGAGATGGAGATGGAGATCATTAAGGAGGAACTATTTCAAAACTGATGCTGGAAAAATTGAGTATTCATACAGAAATACACTGATATTGTAACACTACCTTACTACATACATACAAAGATCAATTCTAAATGGATTAGTGTTACATTTAGAAGAGTATATAATATATATATATCTCAAATCTTGGGGAAGAAAAGACTTTTCTAAGCAAGACATGACCCAGAAAATAAGTAAGTTTGAGTATTTTAAAAGTAAGAATACTGGCCTACCCAGTGACACCATAGAGAAAGTAGGAAATAGCTGACTGGGAGATGTATGCACCACACGTAGCCAAACCCAAATCTTACATGCCTGAGGATTAGTGTCCAGAATATTCAACAAATTCCTGTGAATTAACAAGAAATTAAAACCAAGGTAAACAATCCATAAAAATGGGAAATATACATGAACAAGCATTTGACAGAGAGTAATAAAATGGCCAATAACAAATTTGAACAGTTTCAATATTATTGGTAATAAAGAGAATGAAACCTGAGATACTGACTTTCAATTATATATATATATATTTATATATATGTATATATATATATATATATATCAGATTATCAAAAATTAAACTTATAATACCAAGTGTGTAAGACAATATGTGAAATTTTCATATACTGTTCATAGGAGAATAACTGCCACAATCCCTTGACAATACCTTGCAATTCTGAACATTCCTATATTCTATGATCCAGCAATTCTGGTCCTAAAAATATAGCCCAGAGAAATGCTTATAGCCCACCAGAAGATAGATGAATAGATAGATAGATGGATAGAGAGATAGATAGATAGAGATATATAAAGGGCTATAGCTGCATGGCTTGTAGTGTAAAAAACTAGGAAACAACCTAGTTCATCAACAAAAGAATGTTATATAAGTTATGGTAGACTAATACTATGGAGTATTATGGAGCAGTAAAAATAACTAAACTATAGCTAGAAGTGAGCACAAATGAAGCTTTGAAATGTAATGGTTAGTGACAGACAATAATATATAAATAATATAGAGGATAGTGTTAATTTTGTAAGAAGTAAAAGGGGTTGGAACACAAGAGGTATAATAAGTTAAGGTGAGTTATTCTAGTTCTTGGGTTGGATGGTGGGTTCATATTTGTGCTTCACAACTTACAAATATTTAAATATATTTTGTATGCTATTTTTCTGTTTTTTTGCTTTTTAGGGCTGCCCGATGGCCTATGGAGGTTCCCAGGCTAGGGATCGAATCAGAGCTATAGCTGCTGGCCTATGCCACAGCCACAGCAGTGCAGGATCCTAGCTGCATCTGTGACCTACAGCTTGCAGCAACACTGGATCCTTAACCCACTGAGTGAAGGCAGGGATTGAACCCACATCCTCATTGTTCCTAGTTGGGTTTGTTAACCACTGAGCCACGAAGGGAACTCCAAATATATTTTAACATATTTTAAAAATAAAAAAATTAAAAGGTAATACAAAAAAGAGATCTGAAAATCATTGTATAACTTGGGGATCATTCAGGTGAGATGTCTGCAGATGAGACTTAAAAGATAAGTAAATGCCTCTGAGCCTATCCTCTGAAAAGTGTTATTTATCATTTTAAAAGTAATGATTAGAGGTCATAAGTTGATACAATGATAAAAAGTATTAGGGAGAGTTGACTGAAAGTAGGACTCATACCTTAGGGAATACGGTTAAAGCTTTTATGAGATTTCTCCCTAATACTAACCAGTGATGAGTGTCTTTCCCTCTCTCACACATCCCTACCTTAGGGCATATTCCCCTTGTCCTTGAACCTGGATATCTCTCTAAAAATATCGTGATTTGGCGGTAGTTTCTAGATTACCAATCTAGAAACACCTTTTTTTTTCTTTTAGAAAAATAATCATGGCTTCAATAAGCACTCCCTTCTGCAGAACATGTCTCTGTATTATTACTGTAGCTACCTAGAGGATTTGATAAAGAAATTACTTATAATAAATGAGAACAATAATTTTAAGGTCTCAACATTGAAGCTGACACAAATAATGGATACATTTATTTTAATCACATGTGCAAAAAATTGTTGCTGAATTATTCTACTGGTGATATTTATTAAATCTGTTTGCTTCTTGGGTTCCTTGCTTATAAAGGATAATTATTAAGCTGTAGTAAAAGAATTTGAAATCTCTTTAAAATCTGTGTTTAAACTTTCCCCTCACCAATATTATTTGCACGGGATATGAGGTATTTCAGAGGTTCAGCTTTGGATGCATTTTGCCTGTAACATTTGGAGAGTGTGGTTAAAATGATTTTTACTATGTCAAAGAGTAAATTATACCTGGATCATAACTTCCTCTTCTACTAAAGATGATAGTGGGGAGTGCTGTAACTCTTTAAGAGTAAAACAGAAAATTACTTTTCCTAATTTATTGACCTGAAAAATTACCTTATACCAGTGGTTATGCAACTTACCTTATGCCAGCTTGTACAAGTTTGGCCCATATACTCTTGGATATGCCCAGGACCCTTGAAAGAAGTCTAAAAAGTCAAAACTCTGTTCGTAACACTAAGGTGCCTTTCTTTCATTATGATGACATGTTATCAGTGGTACAAAAACAATGGTGAGTAAAATTGCTGGTGCCTTAGCACGCATCATGGTAGTAGCACCAAACTGTGCTAGCAGACATTGTATTCTTCACCAACATGCTCATAATAAATTACACATACATACATATATATGAACTTTCTCTTAAGAATGTCCTTGATGAAGCAGTAAAAGTTAATTCTATTACATCTTGACCCTTGAGTACATATCTTTTACACATTCTGATGAAACAGAAAGTATGCATAAAGCACTTTCATTATTGCATCTTATATTACTGTAATACTTGAATTTCTAGTTGAACTTACTGCTTTTTTTCAGGAACAGTATTTTTTTTTTACTTGAAAGAATAACTGAAAAACAAACTATAGTTATTTAGACTTAGCAAGTATTTAGCAAACATTTTCTCAGAAATGAGCAAAGTAAACCTGTTAGCTCAAGGAAAACAGCTCATGATATCTGTTGCCATGATAATGTTTGAGCTTTTTAGGGTCTATGTAACTCTATAAACCAACAATTTCTAAATGATCAGTGGATGATGTTGCAAAATCATAGTGCAAAGTAGACCAAAGGATTTTTATGTAATGGAGTATAAAAGTTTCATTGATACGGTTTTTTATTATATATTGCAATTAACCTTTAAGAAACTACCATCTATCAAGTTTTGGTATAGTAATCAAAGAATATTCACAATTATATGAAAGAGCTACTGAAATACTCCTCCCTTTTCAAACTACATATCTGTGTGAAGCCAGATTTTCTGCATCTATTTCAACCAAAACAATATATCACCAGAGATTGAATGCAGAAGCAGATAAGAGAATCCAGCTGTCTTCTACCAAGTCAGACATTAAAGAGGTTTTCAAAAATGTAAAACAATTCCATACTTCTCACTACATTTTTCTTTTGTTTTAGAAAAATATGGTTATTTTTCATAAGCCTATAATGGGGTTATATTGTTATTTTGTAATGATCTAATATATTTTCAAAAGTTTTACTTCTAGTATGGTCATTATAAATAGGTACCACAAACATAAACAAAAGCTTTCAGGGGCGCCTTAATAGTTTTTAGGACTCTAAAAGGCTCTTTAGATTCAAAAGTTTGAGGACAATTTTCTTATGCAAATTCTTGATCTTTCTCTTCCAGTGGTTAGGAACAAAGTAAACAGAAAATTTTTAGGATATTTAGAACTTAACAGGAGAACTAGAAAGGCAACTGGATCCATTCCCTTTAGTTTAATATTTTAGGTTCTGAGACTTATCACCTCTTACTAAAGTTGAACCCCACGTGTTGTCTTAACCAATATTTATTAAGAACCTTTTATATGACAAGTATTGTCCTATAATTGGGAATATAGAAAAAAGACAAATGCCCCTGTCCCCTCTTAGAAATATCATTTAAATGAGATATTGGATTTAGCTTAAATTGATAACAGTGAAAAATTGTGAAAGTACTGATATGTATTTTGTCAACTGAAAAATTATACCATTGCTGTAAGGCAACAAAAAGCATTTGTTTGGAGTCTTAGGAATTGCAATTCTAGAGACACAGAATCAGGTAGAAATCCAGTACTCTGAGGAGGCTTGATGGGTTTTTAAAGGAAAAGGAGGAATCTGACATAAGTTATACTGTAAGAACTATGCTTGTTGCTGGCAGATTGGAACAATTTTTGTCTATACTTGATTGATTGCTAAGGCTGTTATTATTCAGGAGTCTGCCCTATAAGCATTCTTTCAGGATACTGTGGCCCAGTTCAAAGTTCATGCTCCATCCAGGTGGAGACCTGCATAAGTTTGCTTCCCCAGGGGCCCCCTGACTCCATATCAGTGCTCTCTTGGTATTATAGACTCCATTTTACTCATTCCTCCACAACTTAGTAGATTATTTCAATTAAAAAAAATAGGAATGGCAGTATTATCTATTTTTATTGACTGATGATTGATGACTCTCATGTTTAAGTTCTCAACACAGGGTTAACCTATACTTTGGAAGTGAATCATTGGATAGTTTATAATTTTCAGTTGATGAGGCTTTAACGGAGACTCATGGCTGTAAACTAATTCAAAGCACACATGTGAGTATAGATTTCGTATCATTATTGGTATCCTACCTAGTAAGGAGGCAGCCTATTTGTTTCCTACCTAGTAAAGAGGCAGCCTATTGGTCGATAAATCAAGTCATTTAAACAGAAGGAAAAAAACTCAGAGGTTTTTTGTTCGTTTTTAGTATAAAAAACAGCTCATTTAAGGTGATAGTGATGGTAAGCTTCACAGATGGCAAAATGCTTTGGGATCCTTAGAGGAAAATAAATCCTTTTGAAGTACAAACTTGAAGAATTGGGGAACAATCACCTGGAGCCAAAATCTTATCCTCTGTAATTTGAGGAGAATTCCCACAGAATTACAGAGATTTAAAAACTGGTTAGCAAGTACTCATTTAAAGAAAAAAATCACTGTTAGCCAAGGAGCCTAAAATTGTTTTTTTGTGAAACAAAATGCCTTAGTCCACTTTGATACTGATTCAAGAATGTCCCTTCCAATACTGTCAAAGTGTGAAGGCTTGCATATTTTACTAAAGTGACTTACTAGAAAAATATTGCTGTCCCTTTGCCCTCCCCCAGCTGCAAGATCCCTTGTGAAGCATGATTTCTTAAATTTATTCTGAAATAAAATTTTTTTTTCTTTGCTTTACCCTTTCCAGCTGTAAACACCTACCCTGCCTTGTGCAGTAATTAATACATATGCTTAAAATAACTCATCTTCTCCCTCTACCCTCCCACCTGCATATTTCTCACCTTTTTTTAGTTTTTTCAGCTTTGTTTATAGTAATATTTCATAAATACAGAACAGGTTCAGATTCTCCATTACTTCTTTCCAAACCCACACTGTTGTCCTGACTCTCAGTTGTTCCGATTCTTGCCAATGGAGATTAGCCCAGGCCCTTCCTCAGTTGCAACATTGCTTACTTTTAATTCCACTATTTTTACTTTATTTTTGAATTTTTCAGTCTTGAAAACATTACTAAATGATTATTAGCCAAAGAAGGACATGTTATAACTTTTTAGTACTGAAACTAGGGAAATTTTTTTTCTATGTTTGAAGATGATAGACATCTTTTGAACCGATCCTTTAGTAGGAAATCTGGAATGCTTTCATATTAAAAATGTTAAATATGTAAAGTTGTTGAGAAGATATACTTGCCTCTACTTTGGTAATCCTCGATGTGCATAATTGTTTTCATTATCAAATTTCAAACAGAAAATTCTGTTATTTGGCACTTTATGAAAAGACATGATGATCAATTAGTCCTGATCACAGAGTAGTGAATTGATATTTCTGTTATACAATCCAGTTTTGATTACATTTGTTCATCATTTTTCTAAATAGTCTTGAAATTTTCTGCTTAGTAAAATATCAAGTCTAGGAAAGATTTCTATATTACTACTATTAACATAATTTTATTTTGACTTATAATTTTCTTAAGCTATTAGGCCCTAAAACTCAGAAACAAATACAAGTCTAATTTGACACTTAACAAATAACTTGAAGTGTAGAAAATGTTTAATTTGCACGTGTGTGTATAAGATATTGTTGTTTATACAAGACATCAAAGAAGCGTTGGCCTCTCCCTTTGTTCTTCCATATTGTGGCTGGAGTGAGCTTTCAAAATTGGAAATCTGATGGTGTCTCCTCCCTTTAAGATGAAGTCTGACTGCCTTAACATGACAGTTCATGACTTACAAGAGTGCTTATATTTACTTCTTCTTTTTCCCATGACACATTTTACTTGGATAATTCTTGATCATTCTATATGCTTTCATGAACGTCTCAAGACAGAATAAGGTTCCTAGGTGTTCCAATAGCACTCTGTATTTACTCTCATTATAATTGTGATATTCTGAATATTTTTGGTTATTATTACCCCTGAGTCCCCATTTCTACCCAAACTGAAATTTAATATTTTTCACCATTGTATATCCAGTGTCTAGCATAATAACAGACCTAGAGTAGATGTGCAGTAAATACTACATGAATGAATAAGTACTGAAATATAAATCTTTTGAAGTCCCTCTTGAACCTGAAATGTGATTCCATGTTGCTTTTTATGTAGTCTTCTTAGTTTTTATCAGTGGTGATTATAGAATAACTATTGTCTTTTATCCTGTTTATCAGAGGCTAAAATATAAGTGGGACACTTAGTAGAGAACAATGGAGTTGAATCAAAGTGCAACCTGGAAAGAATTAAGGGTTAGGAGATGAGATGAAGGATCTAGTTTGGGAAATTCTTATTCTGAGAGTTGATATTTCCTTGAGTAATCAGCAAACCTGTATAACAACATGCAGTTGCCTCCTACTCTTTAGCTTGAGTCTTAGTTAACATTAAGTATGTCATTATATGTCTATCTCTGCCATGTAGTATGACTTCATCCACTGGTATGCCAGCTCCTACACTTTATTACACATTAGCATCACCAGATTTCCAGGCTGTACCTCAGAACAATGAAATCAAATCTCTTGTGTAAAATACAGGCATGGTTAATTTTTAAAGCTCCTCAGGTGGTTACAATATGCAGCCAAATTGAGATCCACTGCATTTTAACATGACAACAGAACTGTTGATTTTGAATTACAATAAACTCCATGAGCATGCTCAAGGAAAGGCATCTTCCGGTTAGAAAACCACCCTGAGTTGTGAGCCACAGCACCACCACACTTCAAATATTTGACTTCTCAAACATTTCTTATTTGTATTGGTATAATTTAAAACTGTATTTATTTAAAATGTTAATACAGGGGAGTTCCCATCGTGATGCAGTGGTTAACAAATCCGACTAGGAACCATGAGATTGTGGGTTCGATCCCTGGCCTCGCTCAGTGGGTTAAGGATCTGGCGTTGCCATGAGCTGTGGTGTAGGTTGCAGATGTGGCTCGGATCCCGTGTTGCTGTGGTGTAGCCCAGCAGCTGTAGCTCCGATTAGACCCCTAGCCTGGGAACCTCCACATGCCGTGGGTGCAGCCCTAAAATGACAAAAGGCAAAAAAATAAAATAAATAAATAAATAAAATAAAATGTTAACACAGTCATTCTAATTATTTTCAGGAGTGCTGAAATAAATGCCTACTTTGGCAAGAAATGTCCATACATATGAAAAAATAATGTGTCCTTACTGCCCCCTTTCTTAAGCCCATGCTGAAAACAGAACCTAAAGTTTTCATGACCACATAAAGAGAAAACAGAGCCTCAATTACCCTTGGGTCCATTGACACAGTAGGGTTATTAAAGTTCCATGCAGGAGCTTAAATTTAAAGTACAAACTTGAAAGAAAAAAAAGCATAGATCTTCTGTTTTTTAAAACTAATTCATGATCATTGTATCATTTATTAACCTAAAAAAGCAAAGTTATTATATGATAGTTGCTCTTTCAAGACATATGCACCCATTTATTTTATCCATTAGCTCTGAAAATTTAAAGTGAAGTTCTCTTTTAAAGAATGTTTCCTCTTTATAATATCTAAAACACTGTCCTTTTGAAAAGTTTTCACAGTTTATCAGTGGTTGATATATTTGTCATATTAAGTCCTTATTTCCTTTCATTTTCTCCTCTAAAATAGGTGAATTTTATTTACAACCAAGAAAAGTTAAAATTGCATTTCAATTTGTACTTCTCAATCAAAATTTGAGAGCATTGTTTTTGCCAAAGTTTCTTATTTAACAGTTGCATGTTTCCAAGCCAGAGACTGTCATGGACCTTTTCACTTCTTTCACTTAAGTCAAATTGGGAGGCAGGGAGTGTGAGTGTGGGGGAGGGGAAGAGCAGAGCATACACTGAGAAGGGGAAACCACCTGCACGCAATTCAGCCATGAAATGAATCACATAGAATTTAACACTTAACAAACACTGTGCACTTAACATGATCCTAGAGTCACTAAAGATTTCAGCCAGATCCTAGAAAGCTGATTCAGACAAACCGTCTTGGTTACCAGAAGATTGTTTGTTGAAAGTATTGTTTTTCCCACAACCAGGTGCTGCTGAGCATGGAAAGAGGAGCTAAGGCCAGGGAGGATTCCTTCCCTGGGGTTTAGAGAAAAGTGGACTGCTTTGAAATTGTTGTCAAGATGTTGGAATTCCTCCTTCTGAATCATGCTGTGTAACACCCTACTCACATTACCAAAATTATATAGTCAAGCATGATTATCATTAATAACAGAAACTGCTTTTTAAAGGTCATTTTCATGTGAGCCCTCATACCACTACCCTCCAGCCCTTTAATTTTTATTTCCAACATTTGCCTTCTAGCTCATTAGTTATATTTTAGCTCTTTGATTACCTTCTTAGCACTTTAGTTTTTATTTCTAACATTTTCTTACATGTTAGAATTGGTCTGTGAAGCCCTGCTGGGTTTTCCACAGACGGGTGTTATTTATTTTAAATTCTCATTGGTATTAAAATTCTAGTTTTTGTATATTTACGCTGTTTTAAAACAGGAGATCACAGTCTTCCCTGAGGAGCTTCTAATGTAATTCTGGTAAGCTACCAAATTTGGGGATTTATCACTCTAGAAACAGAAGTATTTATAAAGTGATATGGAAAAACTTCTTGTTACTAGTGTAGCATAATCAATGAAACTCTAATGATAATTGTATGATCATAATATAATTTATCTGACAGAGTGTATGAGCCTATTATAAACTAAAACCAAAATAAAATAAAAATCTCCATATTTTATCTTTTCATTTATAAAAATACTTGGAAAGAGCTTCTACGTCTTTATTTTTTTAATTTTTTAAAGTTTTTTGTCTTTTTAGGGCTGCACCCAAGGCATACGGAGGTTCTAAATCTAGGGGCCTACACCAGAGTCACAGCAACGTGGGGGCCGAGCCACATCTGCTACTACACCACAGCTCACAGCAACATCGGATCCTTAACCCACTGAGCGAGGCCAGGGATTGAAACTGCATCCTCACGGATCCTAGTCGAGATCGTTAACCACTGAGCCACGAAGGGAACTCCACTGCTACCTCTTTAATTGCAAGTTGAGATTAATAATGTTAATGGACAGCAAGACGTATAGAGGTGAATTAAGAGAATGGTGCAATTGACAGAACACTGTAAACCAGCTATAATGGAAAAAGTAAAAATCATTTAAAAAATAAAATATAAAAAAATTATTTTAAAAAAGAATGGTGCATATCAGATACCACAGACCAAAAAAAAAAAAAAAAAAATGCAGTGATGTTAGAGCGTCATCAAAATATCTCCATATATTTGAGGAAGAACTGCATTGAAGGCATCAAGAAAGAAGAAACAGATCTTCTAGGTCTTTCTGACATTTCACATTTTTAAATTTTCTTTTCTGCCATTTCATGTTTTTAAATTTTCTTTCTTGTTTGTTTTCTCTTGCTGCTATAACAAATTACCACAAACTTAGTGGCTAGGTCAAAAACTTAAATCAGTCAAATTAATTAACAGATCTATATGTCAGAAGTTCAACACCATCTCATTGAATTAAATCAAGGTGTCAGCAGGCATGAGTTCTACTCTAGAGTTCTCTGGGAGAATCCATTTCCTGGACTTTGCCGGTTTCTAGAGGTTTGCCATATCGGACCCGGCTTTCTTCCGTCTTCAAAACCAGAAACAGAAGGTTGAATCCTTTCACATTACATCACTGTGGTACCTTTTCCAGTTTTCAAAGACCTATGCAACTGTACTGGGTCTGCCCAGATATTCCAGAATAATCTCCCTCACCTCAAAGTCTTTAATATCTGCAAAGTCTTGTTTGTCATGGGAGGTAACATATTCATAAATTCCAGGTATTAGGATATGGACACCATTCGGGGGACATTTTTCTGCCTAGTACAACATGTGTGACCTTTAGGCATTTATTCTGTACACCATGTCTTCTATTATTTTAGTGAATTATAGAATTATATAGTGAGATAAATTTTAAAACTTTAGTAAAGTTTAGTAAAAACTTTAGTAAAATAATAGTCTTAATTGGGGCTTTGATCTAAACCACCCTTGATAATTTTTTAGGAAGACATCATTGTGAACCCTAGCATAGGGTTTAGCTTAATAAATAACCAGTATACCCATTTTTTTCTTCATTACTGGAAGGGATCACTAGAACTGTTATCTGTCTGAGCATCAGAAAAATATATGCTCTTAAACACTTGAATGACAATGAAGTGAAATACCACAATATCAAAATATAAGAATCACTTTGAAACTGAATAATTCAGTAGCGTATTCATATACCCAACCCCTTACTCACTCTGATTATACAGTTTGGAATGGTGGGCTTAATTTAAATCATTCTCTCTCTTGTACTCTTGTATAGATTCTTGCAGTTTTTCTTTTTCTCAATCCACATAGCATAGTATGTTATGCTGAACCATGCTGCTTCATCAATTCTAATTTTGATCATCCCTCATAAGAAAATAATTAAGTAAAACAAATAGGGAATATGAATTCCATTCCATTGCATTCCTGCCCCCCATCTTGCAATTCAGTTTGGAATGCAAGATTTACACAACTTCTTAGAGTGGACTTCTCAAGTTACAATGTGTGTACACATTACCAGGAGACTTTCATTAGAATACAGTTTCCAATTTAGTAAATCTGGGGTGGAGCCTAATATTTTGCATTTTAACAAGTTCTCAGGATGTGATGATGATGGACCCAGTCTGAAATGGTTAGTTGTGCCCTACTTATGAGTTATTTGTTGTTGCCATGGTAACCTTGCCAGTAGGAAAGGAAGCTGCTGGTTCAGGCATTTGGTGTATATGCTTGGCTGAGAAGCCAAAAGGTCCAAGTTGTGGAATTATAACTGTATGCCTTTAAGTCAGAACTCTGCCAAGGCAGAATTTTAGGGCAGTGCCACCGAGCCTTGAGCCTTCTATAGCCCTTGACTCAACTACGGTGAAGGCTGGTAGATTCCCTTCCTGAGGTGGGATCCTGAGGCCTCTCCAGTCAGCCAAGAAAACACTGGGAATATGAGCACATTTGTTAGGACTGGAATGATAGTGAATTATGCCTGGGCAGAATGAAGCCGCAAGAAGCTCTGGTAGAGATCTTAGTGGTCTTTTGCAGAACCCTCTTCTGACTTGACTATAAAGGAGAAAGACAGCCATCCAGTAGCTAGTTTTCTCTGTTTCTGTCAGGATAGCAGGCACACGTGGAGAATGCAATATGAAAAGGAAGACAGATATCTACAAGCTAAGGACCACTAAACAACACCAGAAAAGACAAGGAACAAATTCTCCATCGACACCCTCCAAAGGAGCCGACCTGCCACCACCTGTTAAGTAACAAGGTTTAGGTGGACTTGAACTATGAAAAATTTCACTTTCAGTCTATCCATAGCCCTTTAGTAAGTGCCATGATTTTATATAATATTAAATGTGTATGGAATATAATAACTTATGTGACACTACACTAAGCATTTTATTTATATACCAAATTTAATCATCACATTGGTGTCAAGAGATGGGTATTATCCCCATTTTATAGAATAGGAAGTGAAAGCTGAGAAAAGTCAAATGATTTGTCCAGGATTACATAGTTTGTAAGAAGCACAGTTGAATTCAAACACATCTATGTTATTCTAGAACCTGGAAATTTAATTGCTGTGCTATGGTAACTATTTCAACAGGAGCATACTCAGAACCCTAGACCCAAAAGGTAGAATATTAGAATAAGACTGATTTTTTAATTTCTTCTACCAGTTTTAGGGCATGTCAAATTTGCTTTTGACTCAACATTTGTTCAAGGACTAGTGGTTTTCTCTTCCCTTTGCTTTCTTTCTTTTTTTTCTCTTCTTTTTCTTTTTTGGCAATAGGAATCATTGAGCCAGCAAAGCAGAAGCATGTGAAGCCCTCCAGCAGATAAACATTTTCCATTCACATTTTGAAGAGAATAAAAAAGCCAAATAAAAGAACCCAAATGGCAAACACTGTAAAGCCATTCCTTCATAAAAATAAATTTTTGGTGAAGCGGTCTTTCATTTGTAAATTAGATCCAGGTTCTGCTTATGGAAAAAGCAAGTAAAAGGAAGAGAATCAGTAGGTCTGCTAACTATATAGCCACTTGGTGAAACTTAGAGTTCCAGAATACAAAAATGTAGACGTAAAAGATTTGGACAATTCATTTGCATATCTATGCACTGTGAAATCAGGCATTGTGAAGAAACAGTGTCTTGTAGCTAGTTCAGAATGATATAATTCAGGACAGATTTTTTTTTCCTCCAACACATGGTTTTGAAATTGAAGATTTTTTTCTTTGAAGGAAGATGGAAAAGTCATTATATACCAAGTGCATAAAATTAAGTTCAGAGTAAGATTTTCACGGTAGGTAACATTTCGCTCCCTCTTATCTTTGATTGGGTGAGTGTATTTTTTGTCAGCAAAGACCAGAGGGTTTTCCGGGCAGAGGTCTGCAGTAGTCCAGTGAAGGTAATGATGTAATGATAAGGTTTTCACATTCCAAAAGACAATGATTTTTCTCTGTTGTGAATTTAAAATGTTTATTTTTCCTAATTGTTACAGAAAATTTCTTTAGTACCTTGTTATATGCCTTTCCTTATGGAAAACAAATAACTTTTCAATCCCTTAGGTTAAAACAATAGCAGTTCAGTCTTTTGGTAAACACAGCACATTGTACTTTCTAAGCAGGACAGTGCACTGATGGTGTGAGAGATGGCAAGCCAAGATCTCTGCCCTCTATAACCTTAAAAGCTAGATAATCTGGGATGAGAGAGAAGAAAAAGAGAACATACTGTTTCTCACTGAGCAAGAGATTCCTCCCAGGTTTCGGACTAACAGGTTTTAAATATATTATTTGATGCTCACAGCAATCAGTACCAATTGATTTCAACCCCATTTCTGTTGCCTCAAAAAGCTACTTCCTTAATTTAGTCCTGAAAGTATGAATATCATCACAGGAGTTAAGTTGTTCACTTGGAAAATTCATAGCAAAGGAAAGCCTTTGGATTACCAAAATCTCTAATAATTCCCTAGGGCTGCTTTAACTAAGTGCTTCACACTAAGTGGCTTAGAACAATAGTAATTTATGCTCTCCCAGGTCTGGAGGGAAGAAGCCTGAAATCAAGATGTTGGCAGAACCATTCTCCCTCTAAAGGCTCCAGAAAACGGGTTTCCCTGTCTCTTCTGATGGTTATTGGCAACCCTTGGCATTCCTTAGTTTTGTATGTTGTACAGAGTTACAGTGCTGAAGAGTTGTAAAACGCTCTTTGGGGCTTTATATTTCTAAATGGAAGGTACATTTTTTGTTTTGTTTTTAGCAAGAGAGGACCCTGCCTATGTTATATAGAGACAAGGGAAAAAAGGTCACCCTTAGGTCCGCAGACCAGTCATACCCGGGTTTTCCCTCCCAGGAAGTTTCAAATCTATGATCTTAGAACCAGCTGCAGTTAGGACAGTAGATGTGGGCCTGAGAATGACTGCTTACTTCTGCTCTCACAGATTTTGAAGGTAGTAAGATCTGAACCTCCTATGGCCATGGTTAAGAGACTGAATTCAAATTTGAATTTCCTCATCTGTAAAATGGAGATAATGTGCTTTGCAGGAGGATTTTATGAGGCAGTACAATTAAAGAGCCTGGTATCATGTCTGGCACATAATGGGCCATTTGCTCTCTTTGTCCTTTGATGTATGTGGGTGTATGCTGTGTCTCAAAGGGGTCACAATTTAGGAAATCTGGTACAAAGCTCCCTCTGTTGGCATATAGAATAGGAAAAATGCTAAGAAGAAAAACATTAGCATACAGAAAGATACCGAATAGTTACCAAATAACAAACTGACATAGGCATAAACTGCATTTTTACTCCTTGAATACAAGCCCCACTCTGAGTAAAGTCTCAGGTGCTAAAAGTAGTTTTAGTGTCCAGTGTTGCAAAACTAATGGTGCAAGTTTTGCTTGGATTGAAAAAGCCATAATTATTTTGTCTTAATGTTATAAACAATAATCTTTATTCTAATTGAGTGTTATATTTTTGATGAATTTAAACAGAAATGCAAATTTAATCTCTAGCCATTAATATAGATTCAAAACTATTGAACTGTAGTTTTTCAGCTTGAAACACTACCAAAAAAAATTCATAGCAAAACTAAATTTGCCATTAATGAAGGATCATTCTTAAAAGAATTTATTAGATATTTAGCAAATCTTAAGTCCAGTAAATAAGTTTTAGTGGGTTTTTATCTTTATCTATACAACTATGTATTGTTTTAAAATATTTTGGCCTATTGATGTTTATATGTTAATTTTATCACCCTTTACACACTTTCCTTTTCTGCAAATATGTCTGCTCTTATCACCTCTTTATGTATTTCTTTTCGCATTACAAATATCATTATCTCATTTATTCATTTTTATGGTGATAAGGTTTCAAAACATTGCCTTCCTTTCACAGGAAGAGTTCTTTCTACCAAAATTATTTGAAGGTCAAATCTTACCAATTAAAATACTCCAGATTACACTTAAAATTTACATTACACTTATGTCTATAGAATAGTAAAATAAAAATGAAAAAATACAAAAATTGGACTTAGTTTTTTAATAAGCTACTTGTTTTTTATGTAGCCATAGTCTTTCTAAGAAAATAAAGATTGAATTAGAAAAAGTCCCCTTGAAAAAGATATATGTATGTATACACACATACACAACACAACATAAAGACTTTCTTTGTGAAGTAAGATCACATCTAAAACATTCTTTTTTTTTTGCTGTCTTATTTAAAAAAATTATAGTTGATTAACAATGTTCTGTCAATTTCTGCTGTACAGCAAAGTGACCCACTTATACATATATATACGTTCTTTTTTTCACATTATCCTCCATCATATTCTATCACAAGTGATCAGATATGGTTCCTTGGGCTATATAGCACAATCTTATTGCTTATCCATTCCAAGTGCAATAGTTTGCATCAGCTAACTCCAGACTCCCAGTTGATCCCATGCCCTTCTTCCTGCTCCCCATTGGTAACCACAAGTCTGTTTTCCAAGTCCATGAATTTATTTTCTATAAATATGTTCATTTGTGCCATATATTAGATTCCAGATATAAGTGATGTTATATGGTATTTGTCTTTATCTTCCTGATTTCACTTAGTATGACAGTCTCTAGTTCCATCCATGTTGCTGCAAATGACATTATTTTGTTCTTTTTTATGGCTGAGTAGTATTCTGTTATGTATATGTACCACATCTTCTTAATTCATTCATCTACAGATGGACATTTAGGTTGTTTTCATGTCTTGGTTATTGTGAATAGTGCTGCAGTGAACATAGGAGTGCATGTATCTTTTTCAATGAATGCTTTGTCTGTATATATGCCAAGGAGTAGGATTGCTGGATGTTATAATAGTTCTTTATTTAGTTTTCTTAAGTACCTCCATACTGTTTTCCATAGTAGTTGTACCATATTACATTCCCACCAACATTGTAGGAGGTTTCCCATTTCTTCACACCTTCTCCAGCACTTGTTATTTGTAGACTTACTAATGATAGCCATTCTGACTGGTGTGAGGTGATACCTTGTAGTAGTTTTGATTTGCATTTCTCTAATAATTAGTGATGTTGAGCATTTTTTCATGTGCCTATTGGCCATTTGTATGTCTTCTTTGAAGAAATGTCTGTTTAGGTCTTCTGCCCATTTTTCAACTGGGTTGTTTTTTTTTATTGTTGAGTTGTATGAGTTGCTTGTATATTTTTGAGATTTAAGCCCTTGTCGGTTGCATCATTTGCAACTATTTTCTCCCATTCCATAGGTTGTCTTCTGTTTTTTATAATTTCCTTTGCTGTGCAAAAGCTTGTTAACTTTGATTAGGTCCCATTGGTTTATTTTTGTCTTTATTTCTATTGCTTTGGGAGCATTCTTAAAACCCTAAAACATAGAATGACTGAGCCTTGTGCTAGTTGATTTACCTATTTCAGTTGTGATTCTCATAGCAGCTCTAGAAGGTAGGCATGGGATTATCACCAGGAAAGTAAAGTAACTTGCCTATGGACACAAAAGCTAATAAGCTCTGAAGTCAGTATATTAATCCAGGTCTTTCTGATTCCAAAGTTTGTATGCTTTCCCTGAAGTCAACTTCTGCCTTTTTTCCCTTAAATAAACTTAAAGTGGATGAATCTGAGTTACTTACTGCATTTGGCTCAGTCACGGACCCCCATTTTTAATGCTGCAGTTTTCCACATAGTATTCAGAAGCTATTTTTATCAGCTGCAAAATCACATTCTTATAACATGACCAATTTATGTGATTACTTGGGATTTACTGCCAAAAATGAAAGCCTTCTAATATGGTCATCAATATGAAGTACTATTTAATGTCTTCTGTTATTAGCACAGATAAATGGATTTCTCTTTTTAAACAAGACATAGGGCAATTTTTTGATTGCTATAGCTATTTGTATATGGCTCATCCTAAGAACATTTGATTACAAATTTATTAAACATATACCTGTGGAAAGTATTATTAACATTTTATAGAACTATTCCCTTTATATGAGAATACACTGAAGAATTTCTTTTAAAATTACATCACTATTCTTTTTTGACTACAGCTACTAAGTTAAATGAGATTTATTGTATACTGCTTGCTGGGACCCATTTCAGAGAGTGTTTTGGTAAGGAACATTGACTGGTTGCCCTTACTGGATTAAAGGAAGGGATGTAAATATAACTTTATGCCCTTGCTTAATCAGTGATTACAGCAATTGGACAGAAAAAATGTGGATACACTATTCTTCCAGAAGATATTTAAGCAAAGTAACTTGTTTGTGGCCAGATCAAGGGCTATGACACTGTGAGACTGATATTGAATGGACCAGAAAAACCCAGTACATTCAAGATAGATTAGAAAATAAGATTCATTTGTGGGAAAACAGCATGTATTGACAACTGAGAAGAGAAAAAAGGTCCTTTGCTTGGATATTTCAACTTCTCTATGACAGTTGTTTAGGATCCTCCTGCCTCACCTGCTTAAATGTTCACAAAAAGGGTGTTTCACATGCTGACGCTCTCTGGATCATCCTTGTTCTTGAACAGTCCTGACAGCATTAAGACTGTAATTCTAGAAACAGGAGCCTGATATTAAGCATCTGCACATGCTCTCCATTGTTTCCTCCTGAAGAAAGCAATTGTTGGGTAAGATTACACTCTAATGGAATCCATTTTCAATAAATATGTACATTTACTCAGATGTAATTTGGTAGGCCATGGAAATGGAAAAGAAGACACTATTTAAAAATGAAAAGGGCAAGTATAATGTCCATTAAAAATGTCTGAGTAACTGATTACACATACACGCATAAGTGCAGACCTGAATATTTATTTCAATATACTTTAGTATTAGAAATTTTTGAAAAGAAAAATGAGTATTTAAGGATCTTTATCATGGATGTTTTGTTTTAAGGACTTACTATGTTCCTGTCCTCCAATAACTTATTTTGGATGAAATTGCAATGAAGATTTTTCATTGGCATGGTAAAGGAAGAACTGAACTCTAAAGAAATTAAAAAATATACCTCTTGAGTGGGTGGATAGCTGATTGCCCCCAGATAATCTTATTGATACTCTTGGTAATCTCCTATATTTCAGGAGGAATTAAATATATTTGCATATTGACATTTTATGGATAAGTATGATCTATATAATGCCACCAAAACATGTAGCACTTGGCTGGTAAAAAAATTTGAGAACCATTTCACAAGATAAACAATTAAAATAATTGAACATTTTTAACTGGGAAAGAATGTATGGCAATATTTTAAGTGTTGATGTGGAGAAATTATCCATTCACTCAATTATTTATTTAATAAAATTTATTGAAAGCCTACTATGCATTAGGCCTTGTGCTAGATGCTGGGGATACAGAAAGAGCTCTTATACATTATATAACTAAAATAATGGAAGTAGTTGTGCTTTGTAACTGGAAGAAGGAATTGAGACTAATGGGTAGGCATTACAGAGATTAAACTTAGATTATAAGGTAAAAATTTCTAAAAGATATTTTATAAAAGTAAATGGGCTTTTTGTGTTATGGAACTCTCTAGGAATGTTCAAAAGGTAATTGTGTGCCAATTAGAAAATATTTAATATATATTAGCATATCTATTAATATAGTGAAACTCTGCATCCTCTCAACTCAATTTCTTTTTAAAATCATATATAATTTATAGTTAGTCAAAGTTAACTCACAGTTAACATTGGCCTACAGAAAAAGGCTAAATTAGGTGTCAGAGAGACACTTTTCAGAGAAGCAAAGAACAAACCTCCTAGCTGTATTTCTGTCACAACTGCCTTAGAAAGGAGAGGGCCAATCTTGTACAGCTGCTTTTCTTCATCTCATTGGTTTTTGGACTAGCAAAGCAGGACGCCAAAGGAACCATGAAAACCTGTCTTCATCCCATAGCTCAGTAATTTTGTGTGTGAGGTTAATTTCCAGACCTTGCTCTTGCTTTGATGTCTCAGAGTATGAGGTGAGGGTAGTCGTGGCCTCCAAGATCTGTCAGCTTCAACATCATTGTGATTTCACAGTTTACCATAGAACTCTGGGCTTGAAAGAACTTCATTCAAAAACCTTTCATAGTAGCATATTAAATTTATAATCTTACAGACTTACAATGAGAGGTATTTAGTTACCTTTCCTAGAAATCAAATGGAATCTCGATCAGAACACTTGAAACAAGAAATCTCTAAGTTTATATTTTCTTTATACTTGCATATTCTATGTCTTCCATAAATTGAATCACAGACTATTTTTAAAAAAATTTGTTGGAATATAGTTGACTTACAATGTTGTGTTAATTTCAGGTATATAGCAAAGTGAATGGACATATACATATATCCATTATTTTTCCCATATAAGTTATTACAAACTATTGAGTAGATTTCCCTGTGTAAATAGGTTCTTTTTAATTATATATTGTATAGAATAGTGTGTATATGTTATTCCTTTCCTCCTGATTCATCCCTCCCCCAATGATTTCCCCATGGTAACCATAAATTTGATTTTGAAATCTATGATTTTGTTTCTGTTTTGTAAATATGCTCTTTTATATCATTTTTATTAGATCTCACATATAGGTGATATCATATGATATTTGTCTTTGTCCCTGTGTTAATTACTTCAGTTAGTATGATAACCTCAAGGGAAATCCATGCTGCTGCAAATGGCATTATTTTGTTCTTTTTATGGCTAATATTCTGTCATATATATATATATATATATATATATATATATATATTGCATCTTCTTTATCCATTCTTCTGTTGGTGGACATTTAGGTTGCTTCCAAGTCTTAGCTATTGAAAATAATGCTTCAGTGAACACTAGAGGCATGTATGTTTTCTAATTATAGTCTTCTCCAGATATATGCCTAGGAATAGGATTGCTGGATCATGTGGTGGTTCTATATTTAGTTTTTTAAGGAACCTCCATACTGTTCTCCATAGTAGTTGGACCAATTTAAATTCTCACCAACAGTGTAGGAGGGTTCCCATTTCTCCACACCCTCTCTAGCATTTATTGTTTACTTCTTGGTGACGGCCATTCTGACCATTGTGAGGTCATACTGCAATGCAGTTTTGATTCGCATTTCTATAATAATTGGTGATGTTGAGCATTTTTTCATGTGCTTTTTGGCTATCTGAGTGTATTCTTGGAGAAATATATATTTAGATTTTCTGCCTTTTTGATTGGGCTGTACTTTTGTGATATAAAGCTGAATGAGCTGTTTGTATATTTTGGAGATCAATCCCTTGTCAGTCAGATCATTTCCAAAGATATTCTCCCATCTGTGGGTTATTTTTTGTTTTGTTTACGGTTTCCTTTGCTCTGCAAAAGCTTTAAGGTTTATTTATGTCCCATTTGTTTATTCTTGGTTTTATTTTCATTATTCTAGAAAGTGAATCCAAAGAGATATTGCTGTGCTTTATGTCATATAGTGTTCTGCCTGTGTTTTCCTCTAGGAGTTTTATAGCATCTGGCCTTACATTTAGGTCTTTAATCTACTTTGAGTTTATTTTTGTGTATGGTGTTAGAGAATGTTCTAAATTCATTCTTTTCCCTGTAGCTGTCCAGTTTTCTCAGCACCACTTATTGAAAAGACTGTCTTTCCTCCATTGTGTATCCTTTCCTCCTTTTTCATAGATCTGTTTACTACAGGTGTGTGGGTTTATTTCTGGGCTTTCTATCTGTTGCACTGATCTATATTTCTCTTTCTGTGCCAGCACCGTACTCTTTTGATGACTGTAGCTTTGTAATATAGTTTGAAGTCAGGGATCCTGATTTCTCCGGCTTCATTTTTTTTCCCCTCGGGATTGCTTTGGGTATTCTGTTTCTCTTGTGTTTCCAGACAAATTAAAATTTTTTTGTTATAGTTTTGTGAAGAATACCATTGGTAATTTGGTAGAAATTGCATTGAATCTGAAGATTCAGTGCCTTGGGTAGTATAGTCATTTTAACAATATTGATTCTTTCAATCCAAGAACATGTTGTATCTTTCCATTTGTTTGTGTCATCTTTGATTTCTCTCATCAGTGTCTTACTTTTGGTAGCTACAGGTCTTTTGCCTCCTTAAGTAGGTTTATTCCTAGGTATTTTATTTTGGGCGGATTTTTTCCCCTTAATTTCTCTTTCTGAATTTTCATTGTTAGTATATGGAAATACAAGAAATTTTTCTGTATAAATTTTGTATCCTGCAATTTACTGAATTCATTGGAGTCTAATAGTTTAATGGTAGCATCTTTAGGATTTTCTGAGTGTAGTTAGTATCATGTCACCTGCAAACAGTGACATTTTTACTTCTTTTCAAATTTGAATTCCCTTTCTTTTTCTCTCTGATTTCTATGGCTAGGACTTCCAAAACAATGTTGAATAACAGTGGTAAAAGTGGACATCCTTGTCTTGTTCCTGATCTTAGCAGAAATAATTTCAGCTTTTCACTGTAGAATGTGATGTTAGCTGTGGTTTTGCCATAGATGGCCTTTATTATGTTGAGGCAGATTCCCTCCATGTGTGCTTTATGGACAATTTTTTTAAAATCAAAAATTGGTGTTGAATTTTGAATCATAGACTGTTTTTTAAATCTGATCTACAAATCATTGTAGATGGAGCCAGCTTTGTATCTGAATGCTTATCAGTTAAGAGATTCTGAAGATAAGGAATACAAATATAATTTGTCTCTATACATTCTATTTGATGGTCACTACAAATGAAACATTTCCAAAGCAAACTTTTTGGTGTTTTTAATTCTTTAGCATTGCCACCCACTTTAAGGATCTCTTAGTATCACAGGATTGAGAGGCTGGGACAGGTGACTTGATTAATAAAAATATGGAAGCAAAATTTCTTCTGTACTCCTTATGATGAAAGGATACTTAAAAGTACACAGAACCCTATTCCTTAGTGACCTCATTCTTCACATGAGAATGGTTTGTTTTCCCTCCTACACTAGGTAGGATCATGAAAATTCATTTTGATGAATTTATTTTTTGCAGATTTCTTCAGATCACTTATTCAAAAAGTGAATAGGAAAGATCAAAATTAATTCACTCTGTGTATCTTTTTAAATGAAAAATAATAGAACATCCATTGAGGCTTTTGTCTAATTTTAAAAAAAATGGGCAGTGGTACACTGGTGAAGTTTCTGGGATAAAGTTTAATTTTAACTTATAAATCCCTATGTAAAGTATAAGTTGAAGTAGGAAAAAGAATTTCAGAAATCTAATCAACATTTATAATAATGTTGATAGCTAAGGAGAAATGAAAGAAAAGGATTAACAAAAAATACTGTACATTTTAATGTCTCATTAATTTTCAAAACCACTATCTTACAAAATGACATTATGACTATAATGAATTTCAATATAATATTAGAAATTATTAGATTCTGGAAACAAAAAAGGAAACAAATTGAATTGTAGGAAATTACTGGAATTCCCGTCATGGCTCAGTAGTAGTGAACCTGATTAGGATTCATGAGGACACAGGTTTGATCCCTGGCCTCTCTCACTGGATTAAGGATGAGGTGTTGCCAAGAGCTGTGGTGTAGATTGATAACGTGCCTCAGATCCTGCATTGCTGTGGCTGTGGTGTAGGCTGGCATCTGTAGCTCTGATTCGATACATAGCCTGAGGGCTTCTATATAGCGCACATGCGGACCTTAAAAAAAAAAAGGCAAAAAAGAGGAAATTATTATTTTAGGTAATAAGTTCAGTTTATAAATAATTAGTACTGTTAACGCTGTTAATATTATCTGTAACAAATGAAGCCAAAATTTTAAATAAAATACTATATCAGTCTTGAGAAATTTTCCATGCTAACATAATGGCATATTTTACTAGAAAAATGAAGGAGGAAATCAGTTGTACTGTCTCCCAAAGCTGTTTGAGCAGTCAATTGCATGTGCTCATGTATTGGTCAAACAAGAGCCCTTGCTGGGCTTGCTGTAGTGTCAGGTGTGCAATACAACCCTCAGAGGAGCGCCAGACCTGGACGGTGGTAGCCATGAAAAGGTTATTTGTTAAGTTCCTTAGCAAAGTTTCTTATTCTTTATTGATAACACAAAGAAAGTCATGGTGCTGAATTATAAGCGAAAAAGAGAATTTGTCTCTAACCCTGAAATTATTTTTTCTTCTACAATGTCTGGTTCACTCAGTATAACCCACTCTTTAAATTACTTAATTTAGAGTTATTATAAACATAAATCGTGAACTTGTAATAAGATCATTTGTGAGTAGACTTCTTTCTAGAATAAAGAGGGAATGGATGTGTAGTGTCAAAATCCTGGCCTGAAATTATGTAACTATACTCTGAAAATTTATCTGAAGTGAATGTAAGGAAACCTTCAGATCTGTTATAGCACTGGTCTTCAGAAATAGTCTGCAGTGCATGGACATTACATTGCAAGCTCTGAAAGCTTGGCTTCTGTCCCCAAGAGGTCTTAGGTTGGTAATTATCCAGAGATAAAGCTAAATGGCCCCACTTGGTGAGAGGAGACGATGGTATGTAAAGTTAATAGTGGAGAGGCTGCTAAATACAGCGTCTGCTACCCATTTCCATAAACCACAAAATGCTCTTTAAGTTCTTCAGACCAAATTATTTCAACCACTAGATAAGGTTTCCATGCATGATATTATTATGCTGCAGGCTTTTTCCCCTTTCCAAGTTAATATCTTTGTTTTGATTTTGGCTGGGGAAGTGCCTTTATTGGTCAGCCGCAACATTTCCATTAACTCACATAAATTCCCTATGTCACAATGCTTGCCAGTTTTCTCCCTTCCCAGACAGGATAGTTAACATTAGCAGTGTTGCATGAAACATCTAAAATTAAAATTATTTTTCCCACAGCTTCCGACCACTGGATTGTGAATAACTTTGATATTATTCACAGCCTTCCTAATCATAGCAATGAACTTGGGAATGCTTTTTATTTTACCTAATAACTAAATTTTTATGATATTAGAAATTATAGTTTTTTTTTTAAACATAAAGGACTACCAGAATTGATTCAGAGATTACTTTTTGATCTTGTGAAATCAAGTTTGCCTGTTTTAGCTGCCAGAAAAGTCGTCACTGAGAGCTTATACGGTATGGCATCCTCCTTCAACTCCCAAGGGCATGGAGTTACCCAGTAGATCTCATTGGCCCAGCCCAGCAGTTTAACCAGTCAGAAACCCACTAGGTGTGAAGCAAATTGGTCCTCACAGATATTGTGGCAATGACTACCTGGGCAAAGTCAGTGTTTCACAGCTTAAGTAAACCCAGCAGTTTGCCCAAGGGTATATTGTCAGCAATGGAAGAGTCAAGATTTAAACAAGACTATGAAGGCTATGCTCTGAACTATTATTCCAAGCTACTTAACTGAACCCTAGTTAGCCAGGCTTTGGGAGGAATGGAAAACAGAAACCTTCCTCTGCACTGAACTGTTTTCTGATTCAAAGGGACACAGAGAGATCCATAATGGTTCTGTGCATTATCCATGTGAGATCTTCATGGCTTTTGAAAAGATCCCCATTCCATGCACATGCAACTCTTTCCTTCTCAGAGGGCACAGGAACACCTGGTGAGGTCTCATTTAAGCATCTATGTGATAGCAATGATGGCAATAAGTCCAAAGAGCGTTCATCTTCTGCCAGGCATTGTTTCAAGTGCTTTCCAGGCAATAATTCATTTCCATCTTCACAACCTATGAGGTAAGCACTCGTGTTCTGGGAGCAGAGTTTAGAGGAGGGATGAGGAGGAGTTTTTTTTCCTAAATATACATGTAAACTCTATCTACTATATTCTATCTCTAATAGTTCACATTAGCCTAGGAAAGGCTCTGAGAAATTCTGCTGTAAAGAGACTTATCTTTATTCTAGCCAGTGTATTCCAAATTTATTTTAATATACACTTCCATTTCCACTAACACCTGTTAACATGTCACAGCATATAGATTGAGGATTGCTGTTCCAGATCTTCAGGAATAGTCTGAATATAGAAGCAAACCCACAAGGCAAACCTTCAGTAACTAGGAGGTGGGGTCAGAGGCAGCAAGTGAAGAGGAATGCTACTCCAGTAATTCTAGAGACCACATCAAAGACACTAGGCTCAGGTGAGCAAAGCTTCATTTCACGTGCCAGTCAGAAAGTTGCCAACGCAGAAATACACAGAGAGAAAGTTTGGCACTTTACTACAGGCTAGCACTTAACCCAAATCTTTTAGCATTTCTGCTATTTCCTAATGAAATTTTTAAAACAAATTTATTGTATTTAATTCTATAGACACACCCATGGCATGTGGAAGTTTCTGGGCCATGGATTGAATCCAAGTGCCACCACTGCAACCTATATTGCAGCGGCAGCAACACTGGATACTTTAACCCACTGTCCTGGGCTAGGGATAGAACCCATACCTCCACAGCTGCTGCAGTCGGATTCTTAACCCACTGTGCTACAGAGCAAACACTCCTAATGCAAATCTTTCATCTAATAATCCTGTGATTCCAGGTCTTAGGGCAGACTAGTACCATAAGTGTAACTGATGATAATAGGATAAATCTATTCAAGCAGAGATAATCTTGTTACATTTACTCGTAAAAATTGCTGGTATTTCACAGCCTGTTGCTAAGCTCAGGACTACAAGGAAAGGCTTAGCAGGTTCTTTACATTCAAAGTCCAGTCACCTTTCTGGTTCCATGGGATCACTTTAGTGTCAGGATGGAGACAGAAGGAGTGATGCAAGTTTGGTCATGGAAACAACTGGAGTTAGAGGATCCAAGTGGCAAAATGAGTGAGGGAACGACTGTCACTAGAGTTCAGGGTCTGAAGCTGAGGATGTAGGATGAACATTTATGAAGGCTTCAAAAAGTTTGAGCCCCAGGGAGGTACCTCAATGATAGGTGGGATTTGGAAAAATACAGATGAGGAAAAGCAGTATTTTGATGTGTGCATGGATATGTGTGTGTATCTGTATATGTGTTTTTGGGAGGCCAGAGGAAAATAAGGAGTCAGTATGGAAAAAAAGTACTGAGGCAAACTGGGCTTGTGTTCTAAAGACAGCAATAACTTGATCTGGCTGCACGGAAGTGCTCTTAAGAAATTTTAGGAGTTCCCATTGTGGCACAGCAGAAATGAATCTGACTAGTATCCATGAGGATGTGGATTCATCCCTGGCTTTGCTCAGTGAGTTGGGGATCTAGCATTGCCATGAACTGTGGTGTAGGTTGCAGATGTAGCTTGGATCTGGCGTTGCTGTGTCTGTGGCATAGGACAGCAGCTGTAGCTCCAATTCGATTCCTAGCCTGGGAACTTCCATAAGCCATGGGCACAGCCCTATAGAAGCAAAAAAGAAAAGTAAAATAAAGTAAAAAAAAAAAAGAAATTATAGAAAATTCATGTTATTGAGTTTTTCGAAGTCCAGGCCAAGAATTTAGACCTGTTTCAGAGAGAGCCGTGAAGGTTCTTGAGCAGTGGAATGACATAAAAAGTGGTGTCTTAGAAAGAATCACCCAGTGGTGCTAGGTGAGGTAACATGGAAAGAAGGAGAGGAGGCAAAGACAGAGTGCAGAGGAGGAAGACCTGGATCTCAGGGGAATGGATCCAAAAGGAAGGGTTGGAAGGATTATTGAGAATTAAGGGTGCAAACAGCTGTAGAATAATGCAAATGTACAAACCTGGATGATTCCTAAAATGGATGTCGAAATAACTAACTCCGAATCACATTTACCTATGTAGCACATCAATTTTGTCAATACACTAAGTAATTATATTAGCACAAGTATATTCTTTTGTACCAAAAAAGTAATGTTTCAATAATGGTAGAAATTATTTTCACAAAAATTTTTCCTAATCCATTGCAAAAGATGAAATGTGTTCTCTCATAATTTGTGAGACCATGTTAACTATTTTTCCCAAGTGGTGTCCACCAGGGATTGACATTAGAAGGGTATTCTTCCTTTGCATAAATTCTATAGTCAGAACAAAACTTTTTAATCTAAAAGAGAAATAACCTGATACCTATTCTATTTAACGTCTTACCTTCAAAGTCCATGCTATAGATTTCAACTTCCTTATGGTCATTTTCTTCTATATATGCAGAAGGAGCAGAGATAATAATAGGTATTCTTTTTTTTAAGCATTGACTATATTTTCCACTAGCCCTTTCTGATCCTTTTCCAATTCGTTCAGTGCCTCCAGGAGGCTGACCCATAAGAATCGTATCAGGGTACCCTTGCTTCTGGTTCCCAGTTGAGTATGGCCATCAGAAGAGACCTGCCAGAGACTGAACAGTAAGAGGAGATACCGTGGGGAGAGCCAATTCTACATACTCCTCTCCCCCCATATGCCTTTAGTGACATCATGTTGTTAGTTTTCAAAATCAGCCATGATCAGAGAAATTATACCATGGAAATAAGCATATGCTACAAATCAGGGCTTTCATCTTTGGAAAGCCAAGTTTCCAGCATGGTCCAAGAAGTTAGTGGTTCCAGGCAAATATACCTTTTGTTCCCTCTGTACTTAGCCATCTAGTTGGCTATGTACCTCCATCAAAGGTATATGGAAGGGACTCTTTCTACATAGCAATTCTGTTCATGTTTCTGCAGCCATCACTTCCTCTTCAGGCTTAAAAGATATAACGATTTCCTGACCTGCTCACCTCAGACTGCTGCATTGTCTCTTGTTTCTCTAAAGTTATATCATCCAACATGGTAGCCACTAGCTACATGTGGCTATTGACCACTTGATGGTGTGATTATTATAATAATGTAATTGACAAATTGAATTTTTATTTCATTCAGTTAAAATTACATTTAAATTTAAAAGCCATAAATAGTATAAAACATTTTTCCATTAAACACAACTTTATTATTTTGGTAGCACTCTATCTTACTTGATAATTTATTATTTAACTGAGATGGGTTGTGAATATAAAACATACACCAGATTTCAATGACTTAACATGAAAAGAGAATATCTTACTAAACTTTTTAATGTTTACTACATATTAAAATATTTCGGACAGTTTGGGTTAAACTAAATATATCAAGATTAATTTTATCTATTTGTTTTCACATTTTAATGTGGTTCCTAGAAAATTCTAAATTACCACGTGCCTCCCACTTATAGATATTCCTGCTATAAATCTTGCCCACACCACTGTAAATTGCTCCTTTATACTTTTCAAATATATAACGTAAATATGCCATCAGTTTCTAACTGGTGGGACCCTGTTTCCACCATGATCCCCCCCCCAAAAAAAATCCGTGACTAATTCATTTTATTTCTTGTGAACAAAATCACTTTTTAATTTTTTCTGTCTTTTTAGGGCTGCACGCGAAGCATATGGAAGTTCCCAGGCTAAGGGTTGAATCTGAGCTATAGTCACTGGCCTATGCCACAGCCACAGCAATGCCAGATCCGAGCAGCGTCTGCGACCTACACCACAGCTCATGGCAACACAGGATTGTTTACCCACTGAGAGAGTCCAGGGATAGAACCTGTGTCCTCATGGATGCTAGTCAGGTTCGCTTCCACTGAGCCGTGACAGAAATTCCTGCCACTCTGCTTTTAAAGAGAAAAAAAGCAGGCTTCTTCTGGTGGCGGGGGGGACATATACGTTCAGTGGGCATTATTACCTAGGTGACACTTGGTTTCTGTCGATGTTTCCTATGCAATTTTTACAGTGTGATCTAGTAACTAATCCTCAAAAAATGTTTCCTGTATAGAAGGAAACATTAATATTGTTAAGTAGCTGTCAGAGGCCAGACAATCTCTAGACAGATTATCCAACCACCCAGTTTCTCATACCACAGTCCACTTCTTCCACGGCTCCATGGGTAGACTTTCAAACAGACTTAGGGTTGTCTCCCAATAACCCTGGGAGATAGGGCCGTTTTGAGGTGCCCTTATTTTACAGACCAGGAAAATGAGGTATGGAGAGGTTACTAGCTCTAGGCCACACAGCTGGTAAATACAGAGGCCAAAATCAAGCCCAGATTTGCTTGACTTTATATCCTAGGATCATTCTAGCACACCAAACAATAAATATCCCTTACTCTAAGACATTTAAACAAACTTTAAGGGGAAAAGTTGTTGATTTTACTAGATATTGATTTTAAAAGTTTCACTGCAACGTAGGTGGTCTTCAGTGCTGCTTTTCCCTCCCACCCGGTGTCTCAGGCCACTTTTTACTTCAGTGACCCCAAGGGTAACCACTTTCAAGCAGACCTAGAAAAGACCACAGCTCACAAAACGTCTATGAAACGGTGGTTCCAGGGGTGGCTTGTCAGGTCACTTGCAGGAAGGGAGAGACAAAGGTTTGGTGGAATAAATCAGACGAGTTTGGGCAGGCTGCATTGCTGAGCCCAGCCCCAACCCCTGCCACAGTCTCACCCCATCCTTAATCTCTGCTACCCTGGACCATTAGATAATTGCTTCCATTTAATGACACTGGGAAAGGAAATAAACAGAGGCTCAGAGATGTAAACTGTACCCAAGTCACAAAAGTGATGAAGGTCCTTGAGCTTGGGCTTGAAGACATCAAAGTGCTGCCTCCCATTCGTATTTTCAATCTATGCATAATGTGATGCTGCTGCCTTTGACTCTGACTTACAGTGTAATTCTTCGTGGGAGTTTTAAAGTGATGTTTACACATACATTAGCGCTTGTTGCTCTGGACATCACATATCCTCCGTAGCTAAATGGGTGTGAAATAAAAATGTGTTTTTAAGTACAGGTAGGGACTGTACTTGAACCCATGCTAATTCTGAAATTGTGCACAGCTGTGTGACATTAAACACGAAAAAGGGAATTACAGCAACCTCCAGGATCACTGAAAACTTGGTCATGGTTTTGTACTCATTTAGTACAAAGAATCTTCTGGGTGCATAATAAATAGTGACTATCTGATTAAATGTAACAAAGAAAGGTATGCTCCCTCCTTCATCCAGTTTATATTATTGATCTGACCTAATATGACTGCGTGACTGCCTAAATATCCTCTCATCTAAACTCTTCTGCAACTGAAAACAGGGCCAATATTACTTGGGGATTAAAAGAGCTTGGATCAGGCAGACCTGCATTCAGCTGTGTTATCTAGACTCTGTATGACTGTAGACTAGTTCTGTCACCTTTCTACGCCTCAATTTCCTCTTGCAAGAAGAGGGTGACAGCATAGTAGCTAAAGTTCTTCAGATGTAAGCAATAGAAATCAACTTTTAAGTGACCTACACAAAACATTATCATTATTTTTGGGCCATGCCCATGGCCTGCAGGAGTTCCAGGGCCAGGGATCAAACCTAAGCCACAGCAGTGACAATGCCAAATCTTTAACCACTAGGCTACCAGGGAACTCCCAAAATATTTTCTTAAAAATGAATTTATTGTAAGGATATGACAAAGCTGAGATAGTCAAATGAAAGAATGAGCTGAGACTCAGAATAGCATGAATCCACGGTGTTCCAGGGTTCTAGAAAAACAAGACCTTTGGGCATTACTAGGGGACCTCAGCCCAAATGAAAGACCTCTAATCAGATTTTATCCTTTGGCCTTCCTACTCAAGATGCAAATCCCAAGAAAGAGTCTCAGTGACCTGTTTGGGGTCCTGCATTCCTTTCCTTGATGAAGGGAGGACTGAAGAAGGTAGGGTGACCCGACTGACAAACTGCAGTAAATGAGGGAGGCTGAGTTCTTAAATAAAACATTGGGGTGATCTTACCAATGAAAGGGATGTGAGTGTTGGATAAGCAAAAGAAAGGAAGTACTTCATATTCTCTTGACTTAGAGGGTCATTATGCCATTCAAATGAGATCACTGACATAGATGCACCCAGTAACAGTATATACAGTCAATAAAAGTACTTTAAAAAAATTATCCCTAGAAACATAGTTCATAATTCACTTTATTTTTCTCTACTGATTATGTTCTCAAAAAGCATATTGTAAACACTGACACACACACACACACACACACAGCAGTCCTTTACATTTTACTAACTGGGGCATTGTAACAATTTACTATCTAACTAGATGGAGATATGTGGAAAACAAAATAGGTAGTAATTATGTCCCAAATAGTTAGCATGCAATTACTTAATTAAAAAATATGGCTTTGCTATTTCAAACATAAACCAACAATAAATCCCACGCCATCTATTTTAGTTATGGTAAATCATAGTCGTATGTGGTTGTGATTATGTTTAATTGTGGATAAAGGATTTAATTTTAGAGTATGAATGAAATACACTCTTGTTGACATTTATGCACGACAGTCTGGGAACAATAGGGGAAGAGCTAACAGCTATTTGATATAAATCCCCCTACAAAAAGAATAATAAAGAACGTTTAAATCAAGGATTCTAATCCTTAATGATGGTACTGATGATTCTAGAAGAATAATAAAGAATGTTTAAATCAAGGATTCTAATCCTTAATAATGGTACTGATGATTCTAGAAGCCTGTGCTCTTCATATTTAGAATTCACCAGCTGCTTCAAATTAGAGACACTCTTCTGACATGGCTTTATGGATGGTGTGTGTGTATGCATGTGTGTGTGAAAATAAGTCCCTTCAGCTATGGGCAAGCAGCAAATCCAGAATACTTCCCTAAACTCTTAGCTTTTAGAGGAATATATTCTGTGGTAGACTGCTATCCCACGCTAAAATTGCCAATCTACATTGAAATTTGTAATGTCTTAAGGAATATTAAGACAGAATCTATTTACTCTTGGCCTGAAATTGCTTATGAACTGAATGACATCAGGAACTTAAAAGGAACCAACTCTATTTTTTAACTTCTGCTTTCACTTCATAAGAATGGCTTCCATTAAACAATCAGCACTCTCGACACAAGGCCTCAAACAAGTAACATAAAACTGAGTTATTTCCCTCATTGGGAATCTTTAGTGAAAAACAAAATATTTATACAATATGAAGAGGAATCAAAGTATGCCCTCTGCTTTTTAATACATTTCCAGTAAGAGAAACTCCTAATGCACTGACGGTGCCTACAAAGTGTCAAGATAAGTGCCTGTGAAAACTTGTCAGGGAATTCTGCAAATAAATACAGCTTGAAGGAAATTTTAAATTGTGCCATTTGATAATTGTACTGTGTGCTGCACACTGTGGCTGTTGAAATGGATATGAGTCACCACCCTTTATGTTCCTGAAATATCTTAAAAGTCACACAGTACCTCTAAGCTACCATTTGGGGGCGATGTAGAGGAAGCTTGTACAGCTGGGATCTATTGATTCAGTGTATTTTTCATTTCTCATGCATTGTATTCTTCAACTCTGATTGTTCTTTATATTTTCTAACTCTTTGCCAAAACTTCTAACTTTGGAGTTCCCATTGTGGCTCAGTGGTTAACGAACCTAACTAGCATCCATGAGGATGCGGGTTCAATCCCTGGCCTTGCTAACTGGTTTAAGGATCCGGCGTTGCGGTGAGCTGTGATGTAGGTTGCAGATGCAGCTCGGATCCTGCGTTGCTGTGGCTCTGGTGTAGGCCAGCAGCTACACCTCCGATTTGACACCTAGTCTGGGAACCTCCATATGCTGTGGGTGCAGCCCTAGAAAGACAGAAAATCCCCCCAAAACAAAAAGCCTTCTAACTTCTTGCTCTGTGCATCCATTCTCCTCCTGAGTTCTCTTACCATATTCACCATCATTACTCCAAACTCTTTCTTAGGTAGACTGTCTTTCTCCACTTCACTTAGTTCTTCTCCTGAGGGTTTATTTTGTTCCTTCATCTGGAACATATTTCTCTGCCGCCTCATTCTAAGTTGCTATTTGTATTTTAATGTGTGTTAGATTCATTACAACCAAGTGGCTCTCTATGGGAGGAATCCCATGGGCCACAGCAGTGCACTCCCCTCTTGTCACTCAAGCTTTATTCTCTAGGGGTTCCCCCTATGAGGGCTGCACAGGTCCTTCTGTTGTCACTGGCTGACAATGTGGACAGTCTAGTAGTTTTGGTTGATCCCTAGTCTAGTTGGCTGCAAGGCTCTGCCTTGTGAGGATGTTGCTGGCTGCTGTTTAGTGGGACCTGGTCATGAAGTGGCTGGCTGCAGAACCCAAGGGGCCCCAGGACGAGTGCTGGCTCAATAGTGGGTGGACTTAGGGTCCTGAAGCCTGAAGATTCTGAGGCTGTTGCTCATCTATTGATAGGTAAAACTGGATCCTGGAGTTAGCTCTGGACTGGCAGGCAGAGCTGGTTCTTGGAGTTTGGCTGCAGGGCCCAAGGATCTTAAAGCTCAGTCCAGATTGTTGGGAGATGGGGGGAGGTTTCTGCTGGGTGTGAGGTCTAGGGTGTCCCAAAGTTTGCATTGGCTTGCTGTAGGATTTTAGTTTTCGTGTTTCTAGTGTATGCCCCCTGGTGGGTGAGGCTGGTCTAGTGGCATGTGCAGAATTCCTGTCTGAAGGGGTGATTGCCTGCCTGCTGGTGAGCGGAGTTGGATGTTGGCTCTCCGGTTAACTGGGCCATGACCAGGGGCATATCTACAGGTGGCTGTGGGCTCTTTAATCTTTAGGCAGTCTGTTTACTTTTGGGTGGGGCCAGGTCTTAGCATAAATGAGTCAAGATGTCAACTGCTAGGAGTATTCACACCTTTGAATGTTCCCCAATATGCGTCTCCCCAGTGTCTATGTCCCCACGGTAAGTCACAGCCACCCCCTGCCTCTCTGGGAGACTCTCCAAGAGCAACAGGTAGATCTGGCCCAGGCTCCCATTAAGTTACTGGCTTTGCCTGAGTCCCAGTGTGTGTGAGATTTCGTGTGTGCACTTTAAGAGTGGAGTCTCTATTTCCCCCATCCTGTGGGGCTCCTGCAGTTAAGTCCCCAGTGACTCTCAAAGCCAAATGCTCTGGGGGCTCATCTTCCTGGTGCCATACCTCTGGGCTGGAGGGTCTGACATGGGGCATAGAACGGCTGCACTGTGGGGTACTCCTGTAAGAGAACCTCTGAAATTATTCTTGGATTTGATTTTATTGGGAGTTTGCTCCTCTTGCTTGTCTTCTGCGGCTCCTTCTTCATGTTTTCAGTTGTATAAGATCTGGTAGGCTCTAAACTTTTTCATGATGGTTGTTTTGTAGATAGTTGTGATTTAGGTGCACTCATGAGAGGAGGTGAGTGCAGGGCTCTTTCTGCTCTGCCATCTTGGCTGCTCTCTGATCCTGTGTCAGCGGGGATCTAAACTGAGTCCTGATCAAAGATTCAAGTTCATTTTGTATTGTGTTTTTGAGTATCTGAATTGAGATTCCTTTCTATCCTCATTCTCTCCCACCCTCCTCACTTCCTTTCTTCCCCTCCCCTCACCTCCCTTTTGTCCTTTTGTTTTGTTTTGTGATAATTATAGATTTATTTGCAGTTGTAATCAGTAACATAGAGATTTGCTATACCCTTTGCCCAGCTTCCCCCAGTGGTAACATTTTGCAAAACTCTAGTACAACATCGTATCCTGGATATTGGCATTAATAAAGGTCAAGGTACAGAACATCTCCATTTCATGGGGACCTATCATGTTCCCTTTTATAGTCACATCCACTTCTCTTTTGCCCTAATTCTTGCATTCAAGAATGTTCCAAAAATGGAATCATACATTTCATAATCTTTTGAGATTAGCTTTTCTTACTCAGCATACTTCTCTGGAACTTCATTCAAGCTGTTGTGTGTATCAATAGATCATTGTTTTTAATTGCTGGTTAGTATTCCATGGTACAAGTATACTGCTCTTTTAACTATTCACTTGTTAAGGGTTTATTTTACGTCTATTAAAGCTGCTACAGATGCTTGCATAACAAAGCCCATAGCAGCACTGTTCACAGTAACCACAGGGTAGAAACAATCTAAGTGTACATTAACTGATAAATGGATAAACCAAATATTGTTTACCCATTGGAATGGAATATTATTCAGTCTTATAAAGAATTAAATTCTACAGATGCTACAAAAGAGGTGAATCTTGAAAACATTATTCAAAGGGAAATAAGCCAAACACTAAAGGACCTATTGTGTAATTTCACTTATATGAATTACCTAGAATAGGCAAATTCACAGAGACAGAAAGTAGGACAGAGGTTAGCAGGGGCTGAAGGGCAGATAGAAATGGGGGGTTATTATTTAAGGAGTATGAGGTTTCTGTTTTGGATAATGAAGAGGGTCTGGAAAAATAGTGGTGATGGTTGCACAATATTGTAAGTGTACTTAATACCACTGAATTGTACACCTAGAAATAGTAAAATTCATGTATGTTTTGGCACAATTTTAAAAAAGAATATTTGTGCATAGGTTTTAGTATGAACGGAAGTCTTAATTTCTCTGGGATAAAAGTCCAACAGTGCAGTTTCTGAATTGTATGGTAATTACATTTTTCTTTTTCAAAAAAAATTCTAAACTGTTTTCTATAGAACTGTTTTAATTCCCATCACCAATGAATGAGTGATCCAGTTTCTCTGCATCCTCACCAGAATTTGGTGTTGTCACTAATGTTTGAAAAAATATTAACCCATTCTGATATGTGTGTACTGATATATCATTATGGGTTTCTTGATTTTTTTATTTTTTTGTCTTTCTAGGGCCACACCTGCAGTATATGGAGGTTGCCAGGCAGGGGTCAAATCCGAGCTACAGCTGCTGGCCTACACCACAGTCACAGGCACAGCAACGCCAGATCTGGGCCATGTCTGTGACCTATACCACACTCATGGCAACACTGGATCCTTAACCAGGGATCAAACCCTCGTCCTCATGGATGCTAGGCTGATTCGTTTCTGCTAAGCCACTAGGGGAACTCCTAAATGTATTTTTTCTTAAAGTAGTTGATTTACAATCCTGTGCCAACTTCTGCTGTACAGAGCATAGGTACCTAGTCATACATATATATACATTCTTTTTCTTATATTATCTTCTATCATGTTCGATCCCAAGAGATTGGATATAGTTCTTTGTGCTACACAGTAGGACCTCATTGCTTATCCATTTTAAATGTAATAGTTTGTATCTGCTAACACCAAACTCCCCCTTCTTCCCACTACCTCCCATCCCCTTGGCAACCACAAGTCTGTTCTTCACATCTGTGAGTCCATTTCTGTTTCGTAAATAGGTTCACTTGTCCCATATTTTACAATACACATATAAGTGATACTGTATAGTATTTGACTTTCTCTTTCTGACTTACTTCAATTACTTTGAGAATTTCTAGTTCCATCCATGTTGTTGCAAATGGCATTATTCTGTTATTTTTGGTGGCTGAGTAGTATTCCACTGTATATATGTACCACATCTTAATCAACTTATCTGTCGATGGACATTTAGGTTATTTCCATGTCTTGGCTATTGTGAATAGTGCTGCAGTGAACATAAGGGTTCATGTATCTTTTTGAATGAAAGTTTTGTCTGGATATATGTTCAGGAGCAGGATTGCTGGATTATATGGTAGTTCTATATTTAGTTTATGAGGAACGTCCATACTGCTTTCTGTAGCAGTTGTACCAATTACATTCCCAGCAACAGCATAAGAAGGTTCTCTTTTCTCCACACCCTCTCCAGCATTTGTTATTTGTAGAGCTGTTAATGATGGTCATTCTGACCGGTGTGAGATGGTACTGCATTGTAGTTTGCATTTGCATTTCTCTAAGAATTAGTGATGTTGCGCATCTTACTATGTGACTATTGGCTATCCATATATCTTCTTTGCAAAAATGTCTATTTAGGTCTTTTGTCCATTTTTCAATTAGGTTTTAATTTGCATTTCCCTGATAATGATATTGAACATCTTTTTGGTGCATTTTGCCAATCTGTACATCTTCTTAGGTGAGGTGTCTCTTCCTGTCTTTACTTTCTAACTCTACACGTTTTTACTGTTGAATTTGAGAGCTGTTTACATATTCCAAATATTAGACCTCTGTCAGAGATGTAGTTTGCAACTTTTTTCCTACTCTATCACCTGTCTTTTAATCCTTCTAGCAGTCTTTCATAGAGCAAAAATTCAAAATTTTGAAGAAGTCCAATTTATCACTTTTTTATGGATTATGTTTTCTGTGTCGTCTAAGAGCTCTTTGCCTAGTCATGGATCCCAAATTTTTCTCCTACCTTTTTTTCAAAAACTTTATAGTTTTACATTTACATTTAAACCCGTGATCCAGTTTGAGTTGAATTTCTGTATAAGGTCCAACTTTAGGTCAAGATTATTATTATTTCCCCTGTGGATATCTAATTACTTTTGCACCATTTTGTTGAAAAAACTATCCTTTCTCATCAATTTTTTTAATTACCTAAAATAATGCCTTTTTCTTCCTTCCTTCACCATCCCTTGCCCCTTCTCCTTTCTCTTTCTTTTTGGCTTCTGCTTTACATAATCTACAGATTCTTTACTGTGGCTGGTTTTCTTTCTGTAAACAGGTTTTAACACCTTTGTGCTATGAGGTTTGATGATTAACATATATATGGAAGGCACAAATTTATATTTTTTTATCTTTTTGTAAAACATCTAAATCAGCATTTGGCTGGTCCACTTTTGTCTTTTCATAATTATCATGTTAATAAGCAAAAGAGAAATGGAGACAGGCAAAACATTTTCATTCTTCTCTTTGTTGTACTATGTACTCAGTGTCAGCAGCATCAATCCATCTGGGCATGTGTCTGTTCTGGTGTATTAGGAGCACCAGGAACTTGGAAATGAGGCACTGGTGACTTAGCCATTAGAAAAAAGTGGTGATGACAGTAGTAATTTAGGCAGACATCCCATCCATTCCTTCTCTCCCTTCCACTCTCCTTCCTTCTACAAATAGTTAATAAATAACTGAGACAGGTCTTTGATTTCATAGAGGTTTTATTCTAGTGAAGGAGGAAGAAAATAAGTAAATGAAATAACTACAGATCAGAATAAATGCCATTTCATAAGACTTTATCATTGTCACACACTGAAATATTCCAAATCTTTTTTTGTAAAATTTTTTTATTATAGTTGATTTATAATGTTCTGTCAATTTCTTCTGTACAGCAAAGCGACCCAGTCATACATACATACGTATATATATATATATGCTGTACAGCAAAGCGACCCAGTCATACATATATAAATATACACATACGTACATTCTTTTTCTCACATTATCTTCCATCACGTTCCATCACAAGGGACTAGATATAGTTCCCTGTGCTATACAGTAGGGTCTCATTGCTTATCCATTCCAAATGCAATAGTTTGCATTTACTAACCCCAAATTCCCAAAGCTTTAAATATTGCTTCTGTTTAATGTAATATCAGAATTATAAAATGTGTCATTAGAGTGATATGTGTTGATTCATTGACAATATTTTGTTGATTTGCCCAATATTTATTACATATACCAATATTATCCTAGTTGCTGCTATAATACCAAAGGAAAAAAAATGCGTAAGTTTTGATCTCTAAGAATTTATAATTTATCTGAGGAGATAATTAATAATATACATAAACATACAACCTTAAAATGGGAGACAGGGTTACAGTCAAGGACCACTGAAAAGGCAAAAGGCAATGAAATGATGGCCCTAAGAAAGGATGGAGAGCACACAATTCCTCTGTTTGTTTTAGAAATGACAGAAGACCAGTTTGACAACATAGTTTAAAATGTAGAAGATTCAAATACAAAGGGAACACATATATGGTAATTTGAATGCTAGTGGAAAGAAGTCTATTTGTACCTAGCCCCTATACTCACAACAGCTTCTAAAGGCATCCAAACAAAGGTTCAGATTTTGAATAGCATGGAAGAAGGTTTTCATTTGTGTAATAGCTTTTTAAGACTTTAGACTGAATAATGGATAAAATGTAATGTTTTATAAATTTTTATTTTTCCAGTTAAAGGCTGGAAATATTTGCATAATGTGTCAACATGAAATCACAATAGTTTGAATGTTAATTAAGCTCACTTAAAAAAAATTCAGACTATTTCTTCATGAATGCAGGGTACAATTTTGCTTTACTCTGATTCTATCCACTTTTCCAATATAAGCTGCATCAGCAAAGTTATGAGAAAATCCTTTCTCCCTGTTGTTTTTTCCATTGGGCAGCATGTTTAAGAACTGGAATCCTGGGAGTTCCCTTCGTGGCTTAGAGGTTAACAAACCCAACTAAGATCCATGAGGATGTGGGTTCATCCCTGGCCTCACTCAGTGGATTAAGGATCTGGCATTGCCGTGACCTGTGGTGTAGTTCACAGACACAGCTCAGATCCTGAGATGCTGTGGCTGTGGTATAGGCCAATAGCAGCTCTGATTCGACCACTAGCCTGGGAACTTCTATATGCCATGGGTGTGGCCCTAAAAAGAAAAAAAAAATTGGTATCCTGACCTGTATTGAATCTTTGCTCATGTCACTTTATAGTAATAGTGTTTGCTTCATATTGTTGTTTTAAGGGTGAGACCATGAAATGCTAATTTAATACTATTAGATAATGAACTTCATGATGGTTTAGACTACCCCTCATATATCTTCCCGTTCTCCAAGAGTCTGTCGCAGTACCCAGCACAGAGCACCAAATGACTATTCATAGCATTACTGAAAATAGCAACAATACCACAGCACATTTGTCTATACATATAGAATCTGTATATCTGTATATACATCTATATATCTGTACTATCTATACATCTCTATATTTATATATAGAGATGTATACTTATAGGTATACATATATACCTATATAAATATATAGACATATTTATATATCTATTTATATGCTATCAAAAATTAAATATGCTCAAACCTTTTAAACTCAGCTAAACTTAACTTTTCTGTATGTTGTATACTGACTAATATTTGCTTAACCATAAAGTGAACCCAGTAGAAGACATGTAAATTGACTTTTATTCAGCATTACATTAGATAAATCATCCAGAAGTATAATTAACAGTATAATAATTCTGTGAGTTTTGGGTAGTTCTTTTTTTTCTTAACACAAGTAATATGACTTTCTATTCTAGATGATTTACTATGATTAAAGAGAATAATTACCTGCTAAACTTTTTGTAAATAAGTTCATAGAACACTCGCATATTCATCAACAAACATATTAAACAGATTCTATATGATTACACAAATAAATGGACTTTGGTATTGTTGCTATTTTCAGTAACGCTACCATTGGTAATTAGGTACTCTGTGCTGGGTACTGCAACAGGCTTTTGGAGCAACTTTCTGTAATATAGACTGCTGTAGAAGAAACTATAATACATACACCACAATGAAATTTTTCATGTAGGCTTGTGGATGAATAATTTAAGACTTAGGGTAGTAAAGTGACTAGTTTTATGAATTGTTCTCTTTTGAATCTATTCAATCATTTGTAAAAGTCTAATGTCGTTAAATGTCCAGATTTAACAAACAAACACTGGATATTGTGATGTATGAGAAAAGACAGAAACTACATCTGTGCACAAGTACAGTGAGTTTGAGTAAGTCGGTAGTAAGTCTGGGAATGGCACAGCATCTGCTGAGTGTGTTACACACTTAACAGAGCAGATCCTGAACACGTGCAGGCCCTCATGGTTTTGGTCAGCAACACTGTCCAACAGTGATATGGTGCTCCTTCTAGGATAAGTCACTGGTGTGTAATTTACCATGGAGTGGCCTATTTATGGTACACAGGAGGATACCTCGCTAGTTGTTTTTTTTCCCACAGTTATTAAATCTTAGCAGCAGTTAAAATCCAGAATACTGTATGACTTTGCAGAAGATGACAGGACGCTTCCTACACCCTTCCTGTCTTTGAAAAAAATGCTATTAAGTAGTCTAATCATTACTCAAGGAATGGGGAAAACATGAGTTTTTGAGCCAGATGAACTTGCCTTCAAATCCTGGCTCTTAGCTTTTGCTGGCCCAGGTTTCAGTTTTTCTTATACAACCGACAGAACAATATGCACCTTGTGTGGTCATTCTGAGTATTAAGTAAGATAATGCATGTGAGTATACAATATAATGCTCAACATCTATTAGATACTCATACTCCCTCATCCTTCAACACCATGTCTCCTTTCCATTTCCTATTGTCCAGGGGAAATTAACAAAAGAATCTTAGAGTTTTATGAACACTAAAAGTTAACTTTGGTTTTCCTATTGAAAATTGATGCTAATTCATATGAGATGAATGCAACAGCTTCTCAAATATTGGCACCTATAAGAAAAAGCTTGCAATTATTCTAAAAACTTTATGCATGTTATTATTTTAATCCATATATTAATAAATACCCCATCTGTAGATAATAGTAAAAGCATATAGCAGAGTAAAAAAGTACCAACTTACTTATACTGGTCTTATTAGAAGAATGCAAGCTTGGCAAGAAGACATGTTTAATTGCCTTGTGTTTTAATGCTTCTTTGTTCTGCACTTAATAAGTAGTCAAGAAACGTTACCTGATTTTTTTCTTGAGAACTTTCACTAAGCCCAGAAAGATGACAGTGTAGAGACTCTCCATTCCTCTGATCCAAGTACTAATCAAGAAGCTCTAGGTAGTATAGATCTATGTAGGTACTAAATGAAAAAGCAAGAGCGTTGCTCTATAGTTTGTGAGAACCTTGATAAATTTTGCTTCTGTGAACTGGTTTGTTTATTTAGGTAAAAGTGAAGTGGAGAGGTGGGGTAGGGCAGAGAGAGGAGGAAGAAAGGTAGGGGGAGGGAGGAAGGGATATGACACAGTTCTCTAAGTCCTCAGGTAGGAGAAATTACTAGTGAGTTACTCCTGAAGTACTCAGATTGCATTCCAGGAGTTACAATGGAACAGGCACATTAGAAAAAAAAATATTATAGCCTTACCAGCCTAAGAGCCTTACTTCTCTGGACCTATTCACTGGCATCAAAATGAATGGAAGCTCCATTACAATGGCTTAGTACCAAAGGAAACAGCGTCAGGCTGCTACATCTGGATTATTTTCAGGGGTGGAAAATAAAATAATGAGGACACCAACTGGGCCACCCACTGCAAAATGTGGGTGACCAAATGAGCCAACGGAACCTCTAATGAGTATTTACTCCAAAGGACTCTGCATGTAAACTACTTCCAGACTGATGTGGTGCCAAGCTTAGAGGGTTAAGTCTTTCAATGGCTTTTGTTGGTTAGCAGCCAGTGCATCTAGGAACAAAGAAGGGGGGGGTGTCTCCTTATTAAACATATCAATATTACTTTCAGACAAGAATGCAAGGAATGGATCAAAGAACACCATAAAATAGATGGAAGACACTAGAAATAAGTAATAACAGCATCAGTCATACTTTAGACTAGGATGATTTCATTTAGTTAGGGCATTATTTTTCAGAAGACTTTAAAGTTTTGCCTAACATTTATGTGGTCAGGGCTACATTATAGGTAGTTGTGTACGTGTCTTTGGTTTTGATGATCTTGAGGGTAGGAGTTTCCTCTGCTCTGTCTCATCAGTGTGCCATTAATCTTCTGGTTATTCCAGCACTAAGCAGAATACAGATATAGGCTGTTTAAGAATTATTTTTTGAGATGTTATATTTGAATTTGCAGCTTCGTGATTTAATAGTATAGAGAACATGAGGGGGTATATATCATGGTTTTTTTGTTTTGCTTTTTTTTTTTAGGAGAAATAAATCTGTAATACAAAAAAATTGCATGTCTAGAGCTAAGAGCTCAATATCACTTAGAAAGTTAGTGGCTGAGTTTATCCTGACTCAGGGATCTTGTATATCTCAGACTAATCAAATCCCCCAAAGCAATGCAAATGACAGAGTACATATGGAAAATCACATTCTCTGTATGTTTATCCAGAGCAAATACAAAGCAAGAAAATGTTTGCAACACTGTGACAAAAGTCAGTACTAGAATAGATTCTAAGATGGCCACCCAAACAAATGTTTACTTCTGTAAAGCAAAGCAAAACAAAACCAGACTTAATTGGGTATTTTAAAAGTTTGAAACATAACAACAGTTATTTGATTCCTTTTTTTCTGTTTCCAAATGGTTGTGTTAACATTTTGGGACCTTTACCTTTCCGATCTTTCTCAAAGAAATGTCGATAGCATTTTATAGCAAGATTTCCTAAGAGACATTGTCAAAAGTAAATTTTGGCTACCAGTTTCTTCCTCTTTAGGTACATGGTAGCCACGTGGGTATTCAGAGTTGGTCTGCAATTTTGGAACTGCACTCTACGAATTAAAGATGTTTCCCACGATCGGCACTGCCCATTTCGCCACAGTCCTAACATTCTGTGGGTTCAGTAGGCCCATAGCAGATATAGCAGTTGACAAACCAGACCAAAACAATAAAAACAAGGTTAACTTTTAACCAAAGCAGTGAGTACTTGTTGGGTCAATTATTTGAGAGATTCTATGATGGCAACAGAGACTGACAATCAAGATACACTTGGTGTACCATGGGGAAAAGAAGGTGGTCTTGTAACAATAATACATGATGATGATGATAGTAATAACTACCATTGAGTACCTACTTTTGTCAAGCACTTTGCTGAGAATTTTACATACATCATGTCACCGAATCTCTAGAGTGATAATGGCAAAAAAACAGATTACCATTACCCTTTCCTAAATGGACTACAATTATATGCTTGTAGTTACACATGTATTCAGAAAACTTCCAGAATGTTTATATATATTCTTGATTTAACAGTTTCATATAGTACCAGAAAATGTTCTCTGTGAAGCAGATAGCAACATTATCTGTATTTTATAAATGTGAAAATTGAGCTTAAATTGTTGAAGGTCATGAATCTCAAAAGTAAGTGGTAGAACTGGGATTCAAAAACCAAGCCACCTGGTTCAAGTTCACTAACGTCTGACCCAAACTCAAAAACACATGGTGTAAGGAAAAGAATTATAGTGGATAAGTTTTCATAAAGTTCTATCCAACTCAATATTCCTGAAACTATATGTTAGGTATCTCCCTCTTTTATTCCACATCCAGCTCTATAGTAGAAACAGGAAGTTCTCCAGGTCCTATGCCCCTGAAGTGGGGGAGGTGTCCCATATAAGATTTCAGAGGAAGATTGGAATTATGATGGTGGGGGAGACCTCTGACCAATTTAAACTCCTGGGGATATTTCTGTGCTCTCGAGGATGCCCTGTCTTCCTTTGTCAGCTGTCTTCCTTTGTCAGCTCCCTTCCTTTGCTAGGACCAGTAAATTCCAAGTTGTTTTATTTCCTCCTTTTTTTTTGGTTTTTAGGGCTGCACTCGAGGCATATGGAAGTTCCCAGGCTAGGGGTCAAATTAGAGCTACAGCTGCTGGCCTACGCCAGAGTCACAGCAACGGGGGATCTGAGCCACGTCTGTGACCTACACCACAGGTCACGGCAATGCTGGATCCTTAACCCACCGAGTGAGGCCAGGGATGGAACCTGCAACCTCATAGTTACTAATCAGATTCGTTTCCGTTGTGCCACAATGAGAACTCCTCCTCTTCCTGCATTCTTTATTTCAGAAAGTGGTAGGATATTTGTCATACCTAAAGCAAGTACTCAAATTATATAAAAAATATTTGAAGTTTCTATTGGCAGGGACCAAAAAAGAAACAGAGATAGACTGAAAGTATGCCAGAAGGGAAAACATATCTCTCCTTTAAAATAAAAACAAGAAAAACAAAACTATACTTCTCCCCTCCCCACCCCATCCTCTGTCCTCCTTTTAAACACTACAGTTGGTCCAAGTATGCAACTGATTTTCAGAGTAAAGCTTTTTTTAGTGTGTAATTCTCAGGTCAGAATGGCACTGAATTTCTGGGGGAAGGACTGGGAGGCATGGGAAGGGACAGATGAGAAAAGGAGTCCCTTCTCACTACTGAGGGAGTAGGTCCCAGAAAAACAGTCCTGGAGAAGAAGTGGGAATACGGAGGATAGCTTCAGGCTGTGTGAGATAAGAGAGGAAAGACAGGTCCCAAACTGGACCCTAAATGTTTGAACAACATCAGAATAAGGGAAGCCAGGCTTCAGTTTTGAGCAAAGATCATGAAACTGCTTCTTTGCAGTAGCTGATTCCTGAATTTAAAAAGGGGGGTGGGGGAAGCATTAAATCAGCCTCATCCTCCAGGAACCTAGCACTGGGATTTGTTTTAGGTCAAATGCTAAAATTTCTTCTTAAGTACTTTTGTTTTACTCTGGGAATGTCTCTAAGTTGACCAGTCATGCTTCTGTGAAATCCAAATTGGCAACGTGGGAAAGAGAGGAAGAATATGACCATATATCTTGAGGGAGTGTCTTTTTATCTTCTTTTCAGTGGGGGAGTCAATGATATTAACTCTTTTCCTTTTATCCTGAAGGAACTACAACCAGAGCCAGCTCTTCAATTTCTGTAAACCCCATTATGACAAGGGCTCAGGAATCTTGCTCATTCAAAGCCAAACTGCCCAGAAAGCCATATGGAAAATGATGACTCAGTGACCTCATTATGCAGCCCATTTTATGCATTATGAACTTCTGCTATCTCTTGGGCATACTGTTTCACAGCAACTTTAATTAAAAGTAAATGTAAGATTTGCAATAATTTAAAAAATATGAAGCATGGTCCCATTATTTAGACTCCTACTTTAAATCTTAATCACAATCAAGACCTCCCAGATGGAGAGAGGAAAAAAAAAATTGTTGTCAAGCATGAGTGTGCACACACACTATTATGCTAGAGAGAGGGCTGATATGGTTGTAACACTTTAAGCAAGTTGCTAAACTATCCTGGCTTTATTATCATTTATAAAAATGACAGTAACAACCAAAATGAGAAAAGCTCTGGAAAAAGTTACAGAGTCTCAGCAAAGGATGGGGGCAACAGAGGATATCACCAAATCTTGCACCTCGTGATGTCTCACTTTCTGAAGTCTCCTTCCTTCCCAGCTTTCCTCCCTCCATCCCTTTCTTCCTTTCTTTTAACATGTATTTATCAACCCTAAAGTGCCACACACTGTGTTCAAGGTATTTAACAAAATCCCGAACAGAGAAGAAAGATCTATGCTCTAGGATTATGTCATCATCCTCCTTAAAATTCTTACATGACTTCCTATTTCTTTTAAAATAAAGACCAGTATCTAGGTCACATCTGAGCAATCCTCCTCTCGCTACACTGCCACCTTGCTCTCAACCCTCTGGACACTGGCCTTGTTCACCATGCAGTCTCGAGCCACAGGACTTTACACAAACCATTTCCACTTTCTGGAACTTTTCCTCAGTGTGGCTCTCCCTTCAATTATTTAAGTCCTAGGCATCAGTTCAGATCTTGGCTCAAATATCGCTTCTTCAGAAAAACTATCTCTAACCCTTCAACTGGATGAGGTTCTTTTTGCTATGTGCTTCTATAGCACTGATCCTCATTTACTTATATAAGCTTATCATATTTACTTATGAATCTCTGCTCCACCAAGCAACAAGCTGCATAAAAGCAAACATTGTGTCTGTCTTCCTCCATTATTATGAAGCCATAGCCTCCCATCATCGCTGACCTATAATAAATGCTCAGTCTTTATTATTTGAATGAATAAGTGAATGAATGAGTGAACCTACCAAGGAACTTCACTGTCACCAATTCTTGTCCCTATCAGTTACAACAAAGATTTAAACAGAGCAGTCACTCCTTTAAAATTAAAAAAATGCACTTCTCTATTGAACAGATGAACTATAATAATGAAGAAAATTCTTTGAAGACAGTGCCTTTTTGTGACCTTTCTACTACTTGTAATCTATTATTAACCAGGAACCTGCAGTTGAAAAGCCTGGTAGTTCTAAGACAGCCTCCAGAGAATTAGGACTTCCAGGCTCTTCATTAAGATACATATTGTTTAAAGAAAGAAAGAACTCAGAGGCTTTCAATATGCTCTTTCAAAAATGACTATTTGTGAACAATAGTCAAGACATTTAGTTTACTTGCCAACAGATGAGATTTAAATAAGAAACACACATAGATTCTTGGGAAAATTAGAATGGCTGAGAATTTAGATGGGATGGAACGTCAGCCACTAATGAGAAGACCCCCAAGAAAGTGATTAGGTTAGTATTCAGTTGTAGATTTTGTGACTGGAGTTGAGAGTAATGCTACATAAATTTTGACCTATAATGTATATTCTCACATAGATTCTATTGTGTGAAAGTTACATGAAAAAAATGAATGAACTGCATGTATTTCTTTAAACTCAGAGTCTGATGTCACAGAAGTCAACTTTTACTAGAGACAGCATGTGAAATACTTTTTTTCCTGATGCATTATTGTGTTAATTACTACTTGGTCATTATCTCATAATTTCAATCATCTTAGAAGATAAATTAATTATCCATGACTTACTACAAACATCTAAGCCAAGTTCATTTGAAACTATGTACATAAAAGCCTTTCCTTATTTAAATAATTATTTTAAACTATTACTTAAATTATTTTTAAGTCATCAATTTCTGTGTGTATCACTGGATTTTTCATTGGACTTCCCAGTAGTATGAATATTTGGGGGAAGAAAATTGAAAGAATTATCTAAATGGTTGAAAACATGTCAAATAGTTTACATGTATTAAATCTTATTTTAGGTGGGATGCTCCAAACAGTTTTTATTCCTTTCTGAGAAGATTTGTAAAATTCTTGGCTTTGACATTCTTGGGAAATCTATTCCTGCCAAACTTTTAGAAATAACTCATTAAGCTTACAAAAAGATGTGTCGCCATAGTTTTAACACAATGGTTGATATTAGCTATGCCAAGAAATAAAAAAGAAATGCTAATTATCTGAATATTAACAAAACAAGGTAAAGGTATATTTCTATTTGATTTCTTCAAAAATGCTTCTTAGATGGTATTTAAATGTCAAGAAACAAAATTAATAAGACAAAGTAGATGAATATAAGAAGACTGTAGAAGGAGAAATATTTCTTCTTTTACTTTTATTCTATTTGAAATCAAGTAGGTTGAGTGGAAATGAACACTCTATCAGTCACAGTTTTCCAAAGAAACAGAACCAATAAGAAATACATACACACACACACACACACAGACGCACACACAGATCTACATGTCTATCAATATCTGGCTTCGTCTGTCTGTCTGTCTGTCTGTCTGTCTGTCTATCTATCTATCTATCTATCTATCTGTATTTTAAAAGCAATTGGCTCATATGATTGTGGGACTGGAAAATCTGAAATCTATAGGCTGGAAACTCATAATGAGTAGACTTTATAGTCTTTAGGCAGAATTTTTTCTTTTCTGGTTTCGTTCTTAAGGCCTTTCATCTGACTGGATGAGGCCCACTCACATTATTGAGGATCATCTCCCTTAAAGTCAACTGGTTGTTGATGTTAACCACATCTACAAATAGCTGCACAGCAACATCCAGATAGATTAGTGTGTGATTAAATAAAATGGTAGATTAACCTACTAAAGTTGACACATAAACTATCACAAATACCAACTTGCTTATTAATCTCCAACTTTCTTTTCTGCCCCTTGCTGGCAATTCAGTTCACACTATTAATTTAAATTTCAAAATAAAGCAATTTTGAAAACCTTTGTACTTGTGATAATTATCTTTTAGTTGCTCATCTGTTAGTCATTTTGTTAAATATTGGCACATTCATCTGAGAATTAGAAAGAGAATAGAGTAAATAAAGCTCCTTTATCCATCTATGTACTTAATCGGTAGGTCAAGTACACAAGATCCCGCTTGCACTCTGGTGAAACTTAGTAAGCCTTCTCAGGATAATGTTTAAATAAAATTATACAACTAAAAGGAATACCATTTATACTTGAACTGTGATTAACTGTGATATATCAATATGTATTTATATTAAATAAGATCTAGCTGTAGGTTTAATAGGTACCATAATTTGAAAGTCGTGATGAGTGGAAACAATATTTTGAGATCCAGTATGACATAAAGATATCTGTGATTTCCATTGTTGACAAAGTCACAAACAGTGCTTATACCACTGTGATCCACTATGTACATTCACAATTGAAGGTCATGGAGTTGGAAGTTAGTGAAAATAAAGATGTCATGTTTTCCCAACCAAGTTCAGAGGAATCTGGTTAAGAAAGTAGTCCACCGTTTCATGAGAAAAAAAAAAAATCATAGTTTGACCAACTGAGACTTGGAGATTACCTATGGATTTAATTTCATAAGCATTATCTTGATGACAAGAGTAATAATAGCTGCAGCTAAATACAGTAATTATTGAGTCAGACATTGTTATAAGTGCTCTAAATATGTCACATAAACTCACTCTTAAAAAAACTATATCAGATAAGCTTTTACAAATGCACAAACTGGTGATTGTAACTTGTCTAAAGTCACACAATTTTGTAAGTGATGGAGCCAGGTCCATCATGGTCTTTTAACTATCGTGCCATATAAAAAATGGTTTCTTTGTATTTGCTTGAGTTTACTGGAAAATGATAGAAGAACAGGATTATGTGAGACTTTTTTTTTCAGCAGAAAAAGTTAAACATTTTAAATATCTACAAATTTGCATAAGGGGTTTATTGTTATCTATCTAATTTATAAATTGTTGAAACTAAATTGTTAATGCCAGAAGCCCAAGAAAGAGAAAACCCATGCTTATGAAGAAAATCTATGTTAACTACTACCAGATTTTTTCTTTTTCCTTTTTTATTTTTTTTTCAGTACAAGTTGTTGGTGATTGCAAACGTTAAGAATTTGAAATTTCTTTATAAGGTTAAGACATATTAAAATTTATTGTTGTATGACTGATGGAATTCTAGAATCACTCTGTTGTGAAAATGTCATGGTCTCAGAAGTTTTAATAAGATTAAAAATTTAGGAAAATTAACATGGTGTTAAAACATGGCTATTATAAATATTAAATATTTCTCAACTCTAAAAATTTTGCAAAAGACAATGCACAGCATGTACCAACTTTTTAAATAGGATCAATTTAAATACTATTTTAAAAGTATTTCAAATACTTTTTTTCAGCTATATTTAATGAATTTAGAATTACTATTTTAGAACACAGAGAAATTTAGCCAACTCTTGATTTTCTAGAGAAAGGGGAGATAGCATGTGGATTCATAAGTAGTGTCAAGTCAAACTTATTATTTAATGTTAATTTAAACCTTCTTTATCAAAATACTCATTAAGCTTATAACAAATAGATTTAAATGGAATTAACCTCTTCATATGTTATATAACTTAGCAAATGAGAAAACTCTGAATAAAAAGAAAGAATCAGATGGCTAGATCCCCTAAATATGGATAATTATAAGGATAATAAATATCAGTTAATTATAATAAATTTCAGTGACCATATTATTAAACCATTTTCAAGTGGAGAGCACTTATGACTCTAGAATAAACAAACCAACAGGAAAGAAGAAAACAGGAAAAATACAAACCTATCCACTTCATTTTTCCTTTACAGTTTAATTAATCGTTATTACTAGACTTGGTACAAATAGAGAATTTACTTAGTTTTAAGCATTTTTCTAATTATAACTAATTTGAAGGAAAGTTTGCACATTCTATAATAATATGAAGGTTAATACGAAATATCCTGAAACTTCAGGCAGTGTGTCTTAAGGCTAGTTGACCATGCATTGAGACATAAATTACTGCTTATAAAATAAATTTGGATATCTAGACATCCAAGTTCTTTCTATGAACAATTAGTTTTACCCTTTCTTTTTGTCTAAGCACTCCCTCAGTCCAGTTTTCATGCCAGTGGCAAATTGTTTTATAAATTGATAACATCTTGAGAAAAGTCAGAAATCACGTTTTAAAAATTACTTCAGCTTCACTGAATATCTATGTACTCTATGGTAGGAACGGCAAATTGGTCTCACGAGGGGCCAAAAATCTGTTGAATGAATGAATAAGAGAGAAGTGAAATTCTGCCAACAATAACCCTTTCGATATCCTCAATTTGCAAACTATGATTGCCATGAATTTGCCGTTTGTGTTTATTCTTAATGAAACATAATCCATATTAGAAAAGAAAATGGAAATTCCTATTAAAACTTGACCATTATGTTCTAAGAATGAAGTTACTTATGGGAATTTTACAAATTGTGAGTATAGGTCCCACTGAATCTCTGTATCTTCTTAAGAAAACTTTGCAAAAATAGACAAAGAATCAAGGAGAATTCCCAGATAACTGAAGAGACTTACATAAAAGGGAATGGGGTAGTTTCCTTGCATTGAGTACTACAAGTCAACCACTGCTTAATGGCCTGGAAGGCCAATTTTCTAGAGTTCCTAAGAAAGAAGAGTAAGATCAGTTAAGAACACGAACTTGTGAGAGGCAATCAGGCACTCATAAAAACAGCTTAATATAATGAATTTTTGTGATGTGGATATTTGGGATATTTAATTCTATCCACCAAGAAAATCCTTTTATATTTTGCAATATTTTTTCACTCAGGGAAATAAAATATTTTTTAGACATCTTATGATTTTAGAAAGTCAAATACAGTAATTGGGCGTATTTTTTGGCTTTGCAAGATGTTGTCTGCCTGATATGATCAACCATAAAGAAATATAAACATGTGACTATTTAATGTCCTTCTTTAATGTCTTAAATTTTTAATAACCTTTTGGATTCACTTTCTTTTATTTAAGGAATTGAGAGAACCTAAGGAAAACTGAATCTATTAGGCAGGAGAGCATTTGGTTGAACTGGATACCAAAAATGAGAAGCAGCTGTGCTCATGCATGTATTTTTTTGCCCTCCTTGCTTAAGTAAAAATATACCAAACCACCTCTTTCAAAAAATGATGCTAGGCATGCATCCATGATCTTAGACTTCCTTCACAGTGCCTATCATGTAATCTGTTCAGTAGAAGTTTTTCTGTAGTTTATATGTGTGGTCTTTGGGGAGGTCTAACATAAATGGGAAATTAAGAGTGAAAATACCACCCTTGTTCGTTGACTACAGGTACAGATCTTATAAAGTATAAATAATGTGTGATCCAAGCATATTCTCACAGATCTCAGGTTTGTATCTATTTTTGATCGATCCTTTTAAGAGGACTGAGATTAGTATTGATACTTGAGCTTGGGGTAATTAGTATTTTGTTAATAAAGCTCTCAACAAAGACAAAAGATAGTAAAATAGTCCATTCCAATGAGCCTGTAATATAACCTCTATATAATGTATATATCTACTATACCTTTTTAATATACAGTGTCACGTTATCAATCATTTCTATCCTAGGTCATAGAAACTGCAAAAAATAGTTTTGCAATGCAGACAATTCTGAATCAATTCTCAGTTCTTTCACTTTAATAGAAGTAGTTAGCGAAATTTTTTGAAAAGTTTTTGTTCTTTTCAAAACTGCTAGTAGATTATCATCTTAGAAAATATGGACTACATTCTCTTACTCTTTAGACTAAATTATCTCTGGAGTTCAGAATTCCTATGTCCAATAATTATTCACTGAATCTCTTCTGTGTATCAGAAATTATTGCAAACTTGCATATAGAGATTAGCTAGCCACCTTACTTGCTCCTAGGAAAATATCTAAACAACTATTTTAAATTGCACTAAATGCTGCAAAAAAGGAAATGAGTTCTCCTGGTAGTAGGAGTGAGAGTTGTTTCTGGGGTTTGGGTGCAGGAGAAGGGCATGGAGGAGAGGGTTCTATCAGAGAGATAATATTCACTTAACACTTTACTGGGCCATGTTGTAATTTAAATGTAGAATTTCTCTTTTTGTAAGTATTCTGTAATTACTAACAATAGCTTATTACCAAGCAATGTTTTTCATTTATTGCCTTTGTATTTCTGATTGTGGCAATTAAAACCATTTGTCATATCTAGGGTTTGCTGCAATTCACCAAAAGTTTCCATGGTACATCAGATATTTGTTGACCATAATTGGAAAACAGTAATAATTTGCTTCTCCTTTTGTACTGTTAGGAATGAAAAGATGATTGGTGGTGAATATATGGGTGGTGTGTTGACACCTATTGGATGTGATTCCAGAGGTGAGAACAGTTCTCCCAGACACACTATGGTGTGGTGGCTCCTTTGCCAACCCTATAAAATCTCCCCAAGTGTCATGCTCTAGCCTAGTAAGTGGAGCCAGCAATGAGCCTATTTTAAAAATATGTCCACCAGCATGTTTACCTCTTAGCTGCCTGAAAGGACGTCATGAACTGAGGGTCACACACCTTTTCTGGAAAGGGATTCCAACTGGACAGAAGACATTTAGAAGCTTTTAAAAGTGTGCCTGATCCTTGGCCAACAGACCATGGTCCAAGGACCAGGAGTGCTGGAAGTGAGCTCACCAGGGGTAGGGTGCTGACAGTGGAGGGCTCTCCAGAGTGTCTTTCTAGTTTCATTAGCACCTCACTCACTGCTTGGGACCAGAGCACTAAGATGAAAAGTACCTTCAGAGATATGATGGTGAGCTTAACCATCTGATGTTTTCTAATGAAAACTTCAGAAGCTCATAGAACTGAAGTGTTAACAAGTGGTAGCGACAAGATGGTGGAGTACAAGAGCCTTTAACTAACCTCTTCCCATGAGGACAATAAAATCACAACAAATTGCTGAACAACCACTGATAAAAAAAGATTAGAACATACCAAAAAAAAAAATAATTCTAGAGCTAAATACAAAAAAGAAACCACAATGAGACAGTGGAAAGTGTGAGCTCAAGATATAATCAAAATCCTGCACCCTCAGTCTGGGCAGTCCACAAACTGGAGAATAATTATATTGTAAGTTCTCCCACAGGGGTGAGAGTTCTGAGCCCCATATCAGGCTCCCCTCTTGGGGGATCTGGACATGGGGAAGAAGAGTCCCCAGATCATTTGTCTTTGAAAGTCAGTGGGACTCGACTGTAGGTGCTCCATATGACTGGGGGAAGCAGAGATACCACCCTTAGAGGCTACATACAAGGTCTCATGTGCACTGAGAAGCAGGGGAAAAGCAGTGACTTTATAAGAGCCCGGACCATATCTACCTGCTGGTTTTGGAGGGTCTCCCTGGGAGAAAGGAAGTGGCTGTGCCTCTAAGGACATAAAAGCTGGTGGCAAATATATCTAAGCATATTCACCTAAAGACTGACAGCTTGTTTGGGTCATTAGTGCTAAGAGCTGGCTCCGTACTACAGTGTGTAGGCTCCAGTGCTGGAACTGTCAGACTAAACAACCAACAGGGAATGAACACAATCCCACTCATCAATAGAAAGGCTGCCTAAAGACTTCCTGAGCCCACAACCACATTGGGATATGCACTTATATATGGCCCTGACCACTAGGAGGTGGAAGGACAGCCCCACCTACCAGTGGACCGGTACCAGGCCCTCCCACTAGGAAAACTAAACAAGCCTCAATACCAGCCTCAACTACCACAGGCAGGGACTGCAAGAAAAAAAAACTAAAATACCATAACCTGTTTAACAGAATCCACAGAACAGGTCAGAACCTACCCTGAAACTAGCCGGTCCCTAACCCTTGGGTGACAAGAGGGGAGTGTACTGCTGAGACACACAGAAGATCCCCTACATATCCCCTGCAGGCCACTTCCCTAAGAACAAAGAATACAGTTAACAACCCACATAAAAAAATACAAATAGAAATTGACAAAATGAGATGGCAGAGGAATATGTTCCAGATGAAGAAATAAAACTCCAGAAGAACAAACAAGTGACAGAGATAGGCAATCTACTTGAGAAAGATTGTGAAGATGATCCAAGAACTTGGGAAAAGAATGAATGCATAACATGAAAAATTACAAGATTTTAACAAAGAGTTAAAAAATATAAAGGACAGCCAAACAGTTGAACAATATATAAACTGAAATGAAAAATACACTCGAAAGAATCATTACCAGAATAAATGATGCAGAAGAACAAATAAATGGACTTGATGGAGGACTGAGTGGTAGAAACCAGTGATGCAGAACAGAATATAGAAAAAAGAATGAAAAGAAATATGGGCAGTTTAAGAGACTTCTGGGACAATGTCAAATGCACCAACATTTACATCATGGGGGGAGGGTCCCAGAATGAGGAGACTGAGAGAAAGGGCCTAAGAAAATATTTGAAGAGATAATACCTGAAAACTTCCATAACAGAAAAGGAAAGGTCACCCAAGTTCAGGAAGCATGGAGAATTCTATAGAGGATTAACCCACGGAGTAACATGTTGAAACACCTAGAAATCAAATTGATAAAAATTAAATATAAAGAGAAGTACAAAAAACAATGAGGGAAAAGTAACAACATACATGGGAACATCCATATAGTTGTCAGCTGATTTTTCAGCAGAAACTCTGCAGGCCAGAAGGGGATGGCATGATACATTTCAAGTGATAAAAAGGAAAAATCTACAACCAGGATTTTAGCACTACCAGTAAGTCACTCATTCAGATAACTGGAGAAATCAGAAGCTTTACGGACAAGCAAAAGCTAAGAGAATTCATACTACTGAACCAGAATTTCAACAAATGTGAAAGGAATTTCTCTAGGCAGAAAAGGCCACAACTAAAAACAAGAAAAACTATGAATGGGAAAGTTCACCAGTAAAGGCAAATATACAGTAAAGGTAGGAAATCATCCACATGCAAGTATGGTAACTAAACAAGTAATAGTGAGGGGAGAGTACAAATGGATGATATTTGAAACACATTTGCAATAAAGAGATCAGCAACTTATATCATTCATGTATATGTACAGACTGCTATATTAAAACTTTCTGGTAATCACGAACTAAAAATCTGTAATTGATAAATACACAAAAAAGAAGTCTCCAAACACAACACTAAAGAAAGTGATCGAATCATGAGAAAAGAGAACAAAAGGGGGAAGGAAGAAAAAAAAAAAGACCTATAAAAACAAATCCAAAACAATTAACAATTATCTTAAATGGCCCAAACAAAACACAAAACTGGCTGAATGGAAACAAAAACAAAACCTGCATATATGCTGACAAGAGACCCACTTCAGATCTAGGGATGCATACAGACTGAAAATGAGGGGATGGCAAAAGATATTCCATGAAAATGAAAATCGGAAGAAAGCTGGAATAGCAATAGTCACATAAAACAAAACAGACTTTAAAATAAGGACTGTTATAAGAGACAGGGACACTACATAATGATCAAAGCATCAATCCAAAGAAAAAAAAACATAACAATTTTAATTATATATATATATATATATATATATACATATATATATATATATACACACACACACACACGCAATATGAAGCACCTTAATATATAAGGCAAATGTTAACAGACATAAAAGGAGAAATTGACAGTAACACAGTAATAGTGTGAGACTTTAACACCCCACTTACATCACTAGATACATTATCCAGACAGAAAATCAATAAGGAAACACAGGTCTTAAATGACGCATTACACCAAATGGACTTAATGCGTCCAGAATACACATTCTGGAAGCAGCAGAATACACATTCGTTTCAAGTGCAAATGAAACACTGTCCAGGAGAGATCACAGCCTGGGCCACAAAGCAAGCTTCAGTAAATTTAAGAAAACTGAAATGATATCAAGCATCTTTCCAGAAAACAATGCTATGAGATTAGAGATCAGGTACAAGTAAAAAATGGTTAAAAACAAGAAACACGTGGAGGGTAAACAATATGTTACTAGACAACAACTGGATCACTGAAGAAATTAACAAGGAAATAAAAAGATACGTAGAGACAAAGGACAATGAAAACATGATGATCCAAAACTTATGGGATACAGCAAAAGCAGTTCTCAGAGGGAAGTTTATAGCAATAAGAGCTTAACTCAGGTAACAAGTAAAATCTAAAATAAACAACCTAATGTTACACCTAAAGCAACTAGAGAAAGAGGAACAAACAAAACCCAAAGTTAGTAGAGGGAGAAAATCATAAAGATCAGAGTAGAAATAAGTGAAATATAGATGAAGAAAACAATAGAAAAGATCAACAATATTGATAAACCTTTAGCCAGACTCATCAAGAAAAAATGGAGTAAGACACAAATCAGTAAAACTAGAAGTGAAAAAGAAGTTACAACTGACACCACAGAAATACAAAGGACCATAAGAGACAACTACAATAAATATATACCAATAAAAAGGATAACCTAGAAGAAACGGTGAACTAGAAAGTATGAACAGAGAAATTACAAGTACTGAAATTGAATCTGTGATTTAAAAACTTTCAACAAACAAAATTCCAGGACCAGATGGTTTCACAGGCTAATTATATCAAACACTTAGAGAAGAGTTAACATATATCCTGAAACTCTTCTAAAAAACTGTGGCGGAAGAAGCACTTCCAAACTCATTCTATGAGGCTACCATCTCCCTGATACCAAAACTAGACACAGGATACTACAACAAGAAAACTATAGACCCAATATCACTGATAAACATAAATGCAAAAATCCTCAACAAAATACTAGCAAATGGAATCCAACAATACATTAAAAGGATCATTACCATGATCAGGTGGGATTTAGTTCAGGGATGTAAGGATTCTTCAATATCCGCAACTCAATCAGTGTGATACACAACATTAACAAATTAAAGGCTAAAGCCCACAAGATCATCTCAATAGATGCAGAAAACTAGTTTTTGACAAAATTTAACACCTATTTATGATAAAAATTCTCCAGAAAGTGGGCTTAGAGGGAATCTATCTCACCATAATAAAGACCATACAGATGACAAATCCACAGCTAACATGATACTCAATGGTCAAAAAGTGAAAGCATTTCTTCTAGGATCAGAAATAAGACACGATGTCCACTCTCACACTTTTATTCAACATTGTTTTGGAAATGTTAGCATGGCAATCAGAGACGAAAAAGAAATAAAAGGAATCCAAATTGGAAGTGAAGAAGTAAAACAGCTGTTGCTGTTTGCAGATGACATGATACTATACATAGAAAATCCTAAAGATGCTATCAGAAAACTATTAGAGCTCATCAGTGAACTTCGTAAAGTTGCAGGATACACAATTAATACACAGAAACCTCTTGCATTTCTAAACACTAACAATGAAAGATCAGCAAAAGAAATTAAGGAAACAATTCCATTTACCATCATGTCAAAAAGAATAAAATATCTAATAATAAGACTACCTAAGGAGGCAAAAGACCTGTACTCTGAAAAGTGTAAAGTATGAGAGAAATCAAAGATAACATAAGCAGATGGAAAGATATACCATGTTTTTGGGTTGAAAGAATCAATACTGTTAAAATGACTATACTACCCAAGGCAATCTACACATTCAGCAATTTCTATCCAGTTAATAATGGCATTTTTCATAGAACCAGAACAAAAATATTTAAAATTTATATAGAAAAATAAAAGACCCAAAATAGCCAAAGCAATCTTGGGGAAAAAAATACAGTTAGAGGAATTAGGCTTCCTGACTTCAGACTACACTACAAAGCCATGGTCATCAAAATAGCATGGTACTGGCACAAAAACAGACATATAGATCAAAGGCACAGAATAGAGAGCCCAGAAATAAACACATGCACCTATAGTCAATTAATCTATAGGAAAGGAGGCAAGAATGTACAATGGAGAAAAGACAGTCTCTTCACTAAGTGGTGCTGGGAAAACTACACAGCTACGTGTAAAAAAAATGAAATTAAAACATTCTTTAACACCATACACAAAAATAAACTCAAAATGAATTCAATAACTAAAATTTAAAGACATACTATAAAATTCCTAAAAGAAAACACAGGCAGAGCACTTTGACATAAATTGCCACAATTTGGGGGGAGGTTATCTCCTAGAGTAGTGGAAATAAAAACAAAATAAATAAATGGTAGTGAATTAAATTTAAAAGCTTTTGCATAGCAAAGACCATAACTGAAATGAAGAGAAACCAAAAGAATGGGAGAAAATATTAACAAACAATGTGACTGACAAGGAAACCCCAAAATATACAAACATCTCATGCTGCTCTATATCAAAAAACAAAACAACCCAATCAAAAAAAAAAAAAAAAAGCAGATCTAAACAGACATTTCACCAAAGAAGAAACATGGATGGTCAAAAGGCACATGAAAAGATGCTCAACGTCACTAATTATTAGAGAAGTGCAAATCAAAACTCCCATGATGGAGTTCTTATTGTGGCTTAGTGGGTTAAGGACACGATGGTCTTATCTGTGAGGATGTGGGTTCAGTCCTGGGCCTCGCTCAGTAGGTTGAGGATCCAGCGTTGTTGTAAGCTGCAGCACAGGTTGCAAATGCAGCTCAGATCTGATGTGCCATGGCTGTGGTGTAGATCCCAGCTGCAGCTCCAATTTGACCTTTAGCCTGGGAACTGCCATATGCCACAGTTGCAGCCATTAAACAAACAAAACAACAACAATAACAAACAAACTGTAATGAGATATCACCTCACACTAGTCAGAATGGCCATCATCAAAAAGTCTACAAACAATAAAAGTGGGGGAGAATGTGGAGAAAGGGAACCCTCCTATACTGTTGGTGGGAATGTAAATTGTTACAATCACCATGGAGGATAGTATGGAGTTTCTTTTAAAAATTAAATATAAATAAACATATGATCCAGCAATCCCACTCTTAAGCAGATATCTGGAGAAAACTGTAATTTAAAAGATACATGCACCCCAATGATCACTGCATCACTATTTTCAATAGCCAAGTCATGGAAGCAACCTAAATGTCCACTGACAGAGGAATGGATAAGACATGGTATGTGTACACAATGGAATATTACTTGGCCATAAATAAGAATAAAATAATGCCATGGACAGTAACACTGATGGACCTAGAGATCGTCATACTAAGTGATGTAAGTCAGAGAGAAAAAGACAAATACCATAAGATGCTGCTTTATGTGGAATCTAATAAAATGATACAAATGAGTCTATAAAATAGAAACAGATTCACAGATCTTGAAATCAAAGTTACGGTTACCAGTGGGGAAACATGGGGGGAAGGGATAAATTATGAGTTTGGGATTAACATACATACACTACTATATAGAAAATAGGTAACAAGGACCTAGTGTTAGCACAGGAACTCTACTCAATATTCTGCAATGACCTATATAGGAATATATTTTGAAAAAGAATGGATGTGTATAGAAAGAAGAAAAGGAATGCAGGAAGGAAAACGTGTTCACCTTACATTTGCTATCAGGTAGTTTCAGCTACAGAGATAATTACCTTCTGACTTTAGAATGATGGGCAGGAAATATAGGTAAGAAAGAAAAGCAAAAAAAAAATCCACCCAGCCTTCGTTTTGGGGGAAGGTCATGAGCATAACAGTAAAGGAAAAAAAAACATTGTATTTCCAATTAGTTATATTAAGAGAAAACATTAGAATCCAGTGCAATGTATCTTATTCATTATTATTTATGAATTTAAAAATTTCCTTTGAGGGGGAGTTCCCGTCGTGGCACAGCAGAAACGAATCTGATTAGGAACCATGAGGTTGCAGGTTCAATCCCTGGCCTTGCTCAGTGGGTTAAGGATCCGGCGTTGCCATGAGCCGTGGTGTAGGTTGCAGACATGGCTCGGATCTGGCATTGCTGTGGCTCTGATGTAGACTGGCAGCAACATATCCGATTAGACCCTCTAGGCTGGGAACCTCCATGTGCTGCAGGTGTGACCCTAAAAAGACAAAAAAAATTTCCATTGAGAAGTTCCACTGAGAAAAAAGTTGCCTTACTGTGCAGTTTCCAATGTTCTCCAGTTGAAAAAAAGCAGCATTAATTATGAACTTGTAGGGGATACATATTCCACAATATTTTCTGGAAGAGTGTCCATTGCAGACTCTACAGACATGGCCATTTAACACTGACGGTGGTTTCTGTATACCATGAATTGCTAAAGACCTCCTCTATATGTCACATAAAAATGAGTATTCTCCAAATCTGATTTGTGTTGTCATTTGAAATAATGGATTGTTATATTAAGAATGTATTTTGCTTTGATTAAAATGCAATTACAGAGGTCACCTCTTCTTCATCGCTTATTTTTCTATGATGAAAATAAATGTTAGGTAGTTTAAATAGAAAATATAAGAAGTGATGATAATATCGGCAAAATAAATCAACTCGAAACTTCAAAATTCACATGTACAGTCCTAGGACTTTTAGATAATAACTGTCTTGATCTTATGTCTGTGAAATTTTAGCTGGCACAGTGGTGACTTTGGCTTTCAATTGAAAAGGATGGAACTTTTCATCATGCAGGTTATTTTAGGGATTTTATGTAAATCTAAGAGAATAACAATACTTCTATAACATTTACAATGTACTTTGCATATTATTTGACCACTCGGTGTAGTAAGTAGTAGTTATTATTAAACTTGTGTATTTGTGGAAACTGAGGGAGGGATGTTAATTTGCAAGAGACGGTACTCACACTCTGTTCATAACTTGAATTTCCCTCACCATCTGCACAGCAGGACTTTCACACCCTAAGAAAACTAGGTATCAAGAGTTTAAGGTAAATTGCCTAGAATCATAGAGTAAGTGAGTACAGATTTGAAGTCTAAAATATTTGACTTCATTATCTGAAAGTGAAAGGACTGTGCTACAGGTTTTATGTCCCTTTATTCTGTAATTTTGGAATATCAGAAGAAGCGGAAGTATTCCTCTTTCTTCAGAAAACACTCTGAATCTCTTGTTCAACTCATCACTGGGCTATGCTGTGACCTAAATCTAGGATTTCTGTTTTTATGTGAGGGACTGCCTCACATGAACACAAGTTTAAAAAAAAAAATCTCAGTAACCTCTGAACTTCTGAGAAAAGGGAAGGAAAGACGGGAAGTCTAAGTTTTTCCTTTTATCTACTGAGTGAGGCAACTCATCTATAACCTTGAAAATCATCAGAATGCAATTGATCTTCCAAGTGGTAATGGTTAAATCCTTCTTTGTCTCACATTTTTCTTTATTAAACACTTGTTGCTTTGTTCTTTTTATGTAGAGCAAAACCACTAGGAAGGTATGAACAGAGTTTATACCAGAATACCAGAAGGGTGTTCTAGCCACTCTCTAAATTTGTGTTACAAATGTGTTTTTGTCTGTTTTATTTCCATAGAGAAAGGTGAAGCTCTATCCCTCCTTTGGAGCAGTGAACACAGTGATGGGACCGCAGGCACTCAGTGCTGGTTGTCCTGGTAACAGCATCTCAAATCTTACACTAACATCTGGCGTTCTTAAGCTTAACAGCTGGTTGTCTAGAGAAAAATTTGAACAAGGAGTTGAAACACAAATGGGAATACCATAAAATAAAAGTGGTTACCTAGGAGGAATACCAAGAAATAACTAAGCTAAAGCAGGAAATTAGATGCAACTTGCAAAAGCCAGAGGGAAATATTTAAAAATGGATAAAAGATAATGTCCTAAAAAATAAAATGAAAGACTGAGTTTTGGAGTTCCCTTTGTGGCTCAGTGGTTAAAGAATCCGACTAAGAACCATGAAGTTGTGGGTTTGATCCCTGGCCTTGCTCAGTGGGTTAAGGATCCCGCGTTGCCGTGAGCTGTGGTGTAGGCTGCAGACGCGGCTCGGATCCCACGTTGCTGTGGCTGTGACGAAGGCCGGCAGCTACAGCTCCTGTTAGACCCCTAGCCTGGGAACCTCCATATGCCACGGATGCGGCTCTACATAAAGGCAAAAAGACAAAAAAAAAAAATACTGAGTTTTAAGTTGTGCATTATTTTAATAAGCAAATCGACTAACACTGTGGAAAAATGAAAGTGCGAGATTAAATTTTGGAGAATATGGATTAACAGATTTGGGACTTTTTGGTACTCTCTATAAATCCTATCAGAAGTAGAAATCATGATTATAAGTGTAGTTAAACCTTTTGAGAATTCTTGGTAAAGTGTTTGAAGCTGAAAAAAGTATGCAGGACTTACCCCAGAAGTGGTTGATCAAATAGCTTTTAACTTCTCATTTCTAATCAGAATTATACGTTATCATAATATTTGAAAGATTTGAGGCTATTTTGAGAAGGTTGTTTTTACTTTATGGACTCACTGCATACAAATTGACATTGAAGTAATAATACTCAGTTAAAATTATAACAGTAATACAAATAATGACTTTCTTGTGCTCTTCATTTTGAAGGGCACAAGATCTGATTACTAATAAAAAGTTAACAGAGTGTCTTAGTGATAGTTCTCCACCTTCATCCCTTAAGTTGGAAAGTTCATTAAATTCCCAATTCCTATGGTTAAAAAAAAATCCTGCTTTACCTACTCTCATACTAGATGATATCAGATTATTTGAAATAGAAATAGGTCCTTTCCTATAAGGAAACTGACCAAATTTAAGTAGAGACTTTCTCGTGATTTAAATATAATCATAGAAACTTAAATAAAACCACTGGATTAATAAAAGTGTAAGACTTCTTAGTAAATTTATAGGCAGAACCAGAAAAACTGAATAGGACTGGAAAGGGAATTATAATTTTACTTGAGATAGAGAAGAACAGTTTAGGAATTCATTTCCAAAGTGGAATGGACAGACCCTTGAGGTCATAATTTCCTCACTGGAGCCAAGGCTGGATGGCCCCTTGTCAAAGACGCTGAATAAAAGAGTCCTGTTGAGTTAAATAACTGCTATGCTCCTATCCAAATCTAAGATTTAGTTTTCTTGTTGTTTAGTCAGCACCACACCAAACATGTAGTCATTTCCAAATATGCATTTTTGTTAAATGGAATTTACAAAAAATAAGCAAATTATTGACTGCATTACTTTCTATTTAATACAAATGTTTTCCCAAATGGTAGACATGGCAATTTTTTTTAAGAGCTGTATTTTTGAAGAAATTTTTATTTTTTATTTATTTTTATTTATCTTTTTGTCTTCTTAGGGCTGCACCAGTGGCATATGGAGGTTCCCAGGCTAGGGGTTGAATCAGATCTACAGCTTCCAGCCTACACCACAGCCACAGCAACGCTGGATCCAAACCACATCTGCGACCTACACCACAGCTCACGGCAACGTGGGATCCTTAACCCACTGAGATCAGAGCTATTTAGAATTACGACAATAGAAAGGTGAGGGAATGAAGAGGACCCATTTAAGATAAAGAACCAGGATGATGGGTGCTAGAAACTGAGGAGAAAATCATTGTCCATAAAGGACAATCATTTACTTCAGAAAAAGAGAATGACATGAGCAAGGATTATCATTCAAATTGAGCTCTTAGAAGGTTAAATATGATCAAGAGCTGAGTAGTGACTTTCTGTACCTTGGTAGCATCAAGTGAATTAATGTGAATTAATGAATAGATTAGCAGCCAGATAGAGGAGTCAACATGTCTCAACTACTCTTTCAAGAAACTTACCATTGGGAAGTTCCCTTCATGGCTCAGCAGTTAACGAACCCAACTAGGATCCATGAGGATGTGGGTTCGATCCCTGGCCTCGCTCAGTGGATTAAGGATCTGGCATTGCTGTGAGCTGTGGTGTACATTGCAAACATGGCTCAGATCCCATGTTGCTGTGGCTGAGGCATAGGCTAGCAGCTTCAGCTCCAATTTGACTCCTAGCCTGGGAACTTCCATATGCTGGAGGTATGGCCCAAAACAAAACAAAACAAAACACCAAAAAGGCAAACAGAAGGGGTTCAGTATTTTGTGCTGGGTGAGATGCAAAGACAGTGGGAAGTTTTTAGCCAGTAACTGACAGGATTGAACTTCCATGTCAGTAGGTCTATTAGGGCTGTTGTGTTGAGAATAAAATTGTGTAGGAGAATTCTGGGATGGCAGGGCAGAGACAGAAGGCTTGGAGTGGAGTGAAGCAATACAGACAGTGAAAAGAGGCTGGATTACAAGAACACTTTACTGACAGAGTTCAGTGGATTTGACATTTAGAGTTAAAGAGACAAATATAGCATGGCTGCAAGCTTTTTGGCCTTTATAGACTTGCCATCTATGGAGATGGGGAAGACTGCTATGAAAAAGAATAGAATTGCATTTGTAATATATTTTGAAAATTTCCAAAGGATCATCCCTGCCTATATGGATTTTCATAAACATATTATCTACTGGGACCTTTTTGACATTCCAATTTGGAATTGAAGCTCTGCAATTCAATAAAGTGTTTTACATTGTGCAGGAGCTTTACACACGTTGTTGTTTTTAAAGCACTACACAGAGCATGGTCCACAGTAAACAATAAATATTAGCTATTATCTAAAAAATTAGCTATCAGAATTTTTATAGTGTCAGGCTGTGTTACAACGTTGATGCTATTTCATATTTATCAAATATTTTGCCTAGATCTCTACAGGGAAAACAACAATAAAAGGAAGAAATATCATGTCTATAATGCTACAGAAAAGCAGTTTAATGACAGCCCCTGAAAAATAGGCAATTTTTTATCAGTTGCAACAGATAGCTTGTTAAAAACAAAAACCAAAACAAAGCTTTTTTTAAGGTGATTTCCTTCATTACATAGACAAAAAAAAAAAAAAGAAACCCACAGATGTTAGGTGATATGTGCAAAGTCTACATGCTGATACTAAAGAGTAAGCACTTGAACCCAGAATTCCATCTCCCAGTCCTCAACTACTTGGACCACAATAATATTATCTCTTTTGTTTAAATCCAAAAGCCATTTGTACAGAGATTCTATGTGTTTTCAAGCAACTGCTTGAAATATAAATTCATCAGAGCCAAAAATGCCCCTCTACTGCTATTGTTTGTGTCTTTATTTAACATATGGACAGAAAATAAATAGAAGTGATAAAAATGTGACCAGAGCTGTCATCTTTTTACCCAAAGTAAAGAAGAATCCAAATAGCCACCCACCCACAGAGCAGAGCTCTAGAAATATGTAATTCAAGTCACTTGGTACCATGGGCTCTGCAGGTGTTTGTAACACACACCCCTTACTGGTAAATGGTTTCCTGGTGTTTCATTTAGTCCCAGTGTAGGTGCCTAAAGAAGGAAATCTCAGACATCAAAGGAAGAAAGATTAAAGGACCCCAAGCACTTTAGAAACAAGACATTGTCAGTTCTACCGTTTACTCCCCGGCAATGCTGGTCTATACCCAATTCCAAGCAAAGTGACCAGGAGAGTGTGCACAGATCTGGTAGGCAGATGTTGAAATATATGTTGACTATATTGCCAGTTGTCATCTATACACATGTATACACATGGGGCAGGGCAAAGAAAGTGGTTTGGGGTTGATGCTAAAACAACTCCTGCAGACATGCAGGAGAGGAGTAGATGCCCTCATCAATGCTTCTAAGACCTTTTAATGCACTGGCCAGAAACCTTATGAGTAAGGATGGACCTGTGTATAAAGCTGTGTCCATTATGCCAATCAGATAGGTTGCTTACAGCTGTATGTTAAGAAGTCATACTATAGAAGCCCTCTTACCTGTTAGGTAAAGTAATTCATTCAACATTAATGACTAGTCTATGCCAGTACTGTATATCAGACCCAAGACAGAAAACACCTCTAGTTCTGGAATTTGGAAGTACAAACTTACACAGTTTAGTAGTTTCTTCAGACATACTGGAAGAGATAATAAGCTTAGTTAAGTACAAGGACTGATCTTAAGCAAGGGGTAAGATTCTAATTTATGTCATCATTTTTAAGCTGACATAGTGCTTTACCTACATGTTTTCATTTTTATGTTGATCCAGCCAATAAACCTGTGACAGAGAGAGAGCAGACCCCTCCTAGAAGCCGACTTTGTTTAAATACATAACGTCCTTGACTGAATTAGCAAAATCTATAATTAGAAGATAGGCGAATAGGAAACTCAGTTTAGTACAATGGTTCCCAAGTGATCTCAGCAACATCAGTATCATTTGGAAGCTTACTAAAAATGCAATCACTCAGGCTCTGCTCCAGACTTAACTGAACCAGAAACTTCAAGGCTGGAGCCCTGCAGTCTGTGTCATCCAGGTGACTTCATGCAGGCTTAAATTTGAGAACCACTGGTTTGGCAAATAATTAAGAGTTGGAAAACCTGGACTCTGTTTTAGGTTCTAGCACTTACTAACCACCGACCACTTAACAGTCCTAGTAGGAAGCTGATTAGGCTTCCCCACCTGCAAAGCTGAAATGCTTACCGACACTGGAGAGGTGGTGGGTATTTTGGAGTTATGAAAATGGTTTGGAACTAGATAGAGGTAGTGGGTGAACAACACTGTGAATGTACTGAATGCCACTGAACTGCTCACCTTAAAAATGTTTTATTTTATGTGAATTTCACATCAACAGTTTTTTTAAATGCCTACTCAAATCACTTCCCAAGTGGATGACAAAATGTGTATGGAGCGTCTTTGCCAAATAGAAGGTGCTATACAGATATGGGCTTATGGGAAGGCTATTAGAGAGTAACTTTTCTCAGCTACTTTTATTTTTCCTGAGAAACAGAGAGCCCTGTCATTTACACAGACATTTAGCAAGTCTTACCAAATGATGTGACATTTTAATGAAAACATTTTATCTTTACAGTACCTTTCAAGCAACTATAAAGGGGTGAATTTGAGGTGGACAGAGGGGAATACCAGTTACAGCTGATGTAGTTAGTATCCTAGATACAATCCTATATCTCCAGATCATAATGCACCCATTATTCCAAGACCAGGAAAAAAAGAAAAAGAGACTCCATGTACTTAGAAACTTTCGCTCAGTCTGATATCTATTCTCTTCCCCTCTGCTCCTTCCAAGATAATGGAGTTCCTGTGTGCTCCCTGAAAAGATAGATTGAGAGTATGTGTATTGTCACTACCTGAGTTTTGACTTCCCACAAAAGCAATGCCTTGTTTCTGTTCTGCCTGAGTCTCCCGAGGGCACTATGGTTCATGCATCTTTACCACCCGTAAGATGCCAACCGTACTAACCCTTCAGTAAATAATGGATGACAATGGCATGGAATGGGTGTTTTCCTGTGGGCTTCTGGGGCAATTTTTCACTACAGAGATTTGAGGGTCAGAGGCCAAATCACTAATTTATAATTCCAGTGATTTCATGGCTACCTCCATATAGTAGATTGTGAGTAATCCAGTTTATAGAAGCTTAGAAGTTTAGACTATCAGAGGACTTGTCAGACTGAGGCAATCTTATCAGAGGCTGCCTTTAGACCTTCTGCTAAGTGAGGATGGAATCAGGAGGAGAGAATTCAGATTCTGTGTTGTCAAGATGCTGCTTGTGCTTTATGTGTGGAACCGAGTGATTTCAGGTTATGGCTGTAGCTGGCTCCTCTTTAAAGATTTTTAAGAGTTCTGCCTATGTTGCAGGAATTCTTTAGCTTTTTTAATGGAAATTTTATACACACACGAAAGTAGAGAAAAATAGTATATGAATCCCCATGTGCCCACCCCATAGCTTCAACAATTTTTAACTCATTGCTAACCTTGTTTCATCTACATTCCCCAACTCATTCCCACTTTCCAAAGAACATTTTAAAATAAATCTTACACATTGTTGCATCCACAGATATTTCAGTTGCTTCTTTAAGAGAAAGGAACTTTATAAAAACTGCAATACTATTATCAAAACTTAGAGTTAACAATAATTCCTCAATATCATTAAACATCCAATGAGAAGAACTGTTGAATGCTTACAGTTGTGGAAATTATCAAAGAACAGTGAATGTAATTAAAATTTGTGATTTTTAATGAAGACCGTTGGTTGGTCTTTATCCATTTGTAAAGTTCTTAGGCAAAGTATGGTATCATTTGGTAGAAAGCGCATCTGTAAAATATCTGTAGTTTCCAGGAGCCTGTTATTTTCAGGGTCTCAGAAAAATATGTGCAGTTTTTAAAGAAGCTCTAGCAACTGTGACATCTGTTAGCAGGAGGAGTCTTTTTGGCTGGTGAGATGGTGAATTTAAAGATCCACGGCTGGGCTGAGGTTACAAGGAGAGTACTGAACTCTAGTGAAAAATGTGGAAAGCTCATCCTCACCACACCCAGGTTACGCACCCAAATTCCCAGACAATTTTTGTATTATTTTCGGCAATTCTGTGCTCAATGAAAACCATCCTGCTCTATCACTGGAAGCACATTTTTAGCCTTTGATTGGGTCCTGGTTGTGGATTTGGCAGTGAACCAGCCAGACAGCAGGACATGGGTGTGTATTATTACCATGATTGCTGTACATCCAAATATGTTTATCTAACAATGGAAAAAAATCCTGCAGACATTACCAGGATAGGATGCATGGATGTTAAACACGGTTTTCCAGAGTTCCTGTCATGGCTCAGTGGTTAACGAATCCAACTAGGAACCATGACGCTGTGGGTTCGATCCCTGGCCTCGCCCAGTGGGTTAAGGATCCAGTGTTGCCATGAGCTGTGGTGTAGGTCGCAGATGCGGCTTGGATCCTGTGTTGCTGTGGCGTTGGCCGGCAGCTACAGCTCCGATTAGACCCCTAGCCTGGGAGCCTCCATATGCCGCGGGTGTGGCCCTAAAATGACAAAAAGACAAAAAGTAAATAAATAATGTTTTCCCTAGAGCTCTCCAAACATATGTTGGAAGTTATGACAGAAAGGGTTAATTTGTTAATAAAGAAATTCACTGCTCTGACGACAAATAGCTCTATGCACAGTTGCTGTTATGTGTTAATAATAATAATAATAATTATATAATCTAATTGGTTTCTCTTTTAACTGGTTCATTCTGTGAAACTGGCTTTTAAAGAACTGTGATTTCTTTTTGGAAAGTTCCCAGAAAGAAGAACACGACTTTTTAGTAAATTTGCTATTATTTATTAATGTTTCCATATAAGAAAGGCATTCTTCTGTTTCTTAGAATCATCATTTGCAAGTTGTAAACAGTTTTCAATGTATCATTTATAAAAGTACAGCCCCAATTCTTGTTACTATGGGATGAGCAGTATTATTTCAAGAGCTCTTTTTTGGATTTTCCAAACCGTCCTGTTTAAAATTGCAGGGAGAATTTGATCAGCATGTATTAGTCAGTGCTCTGTTCAAGGAGGGGAGATGAAAAGCAATACATGGCCAGATCCTTATGTTTCTGATCTGCCCTCAGAAGAGAGCCTGGCAATGCTGCGCTTTGTAATAAAAGTCACTTCATCCAGTGATAATGTGGAAACAACTTGATTTGTTTGTGTGAATAAAGTTCTGTTGATCTCATTTAAGCCCAGGAAATGTTAGAGTCAGACCGTAATCCATCCTGTCTGGTACCTGCTGTGCCCAGGTGCGTCTGTATCTTGGCTCTTTCTGCAGAACAAGGGAATCCAATCACTCTAGTCTCTAGACTGTGCAGCTAAACTGTATAGGAGTTTTAGAGACATTTAACCTTTTCAAACACCCAGTGACATCCCTACCTGGAGTCAAAACTTGTAAGAAGTATGTAACTTAGGAAGTTTGACCTAGAAGGTTCTTATTTCTGGCTCTATAAATATCAAATATAAATCTAGTTGAGGCTGAATAAAGTCCTTTGCAAATTTCTCTAAGTTCTTAAACTTGGGAGTAGGGCCTGAAAAAATGTGTGGCTATCTCAAAAATTCTGACATGTGGGCATAATGAGCAGAGTTGATAGGTGTCTACAAAAACTGTAGACATGATTTGAAATGAAATTGGTTCAAAACCTAGATACACTGTTCATATTTGGGGGTAAAAATTGACATGCTAATGAGATTTAGTTAATATAGTGAGAACCTTATTTAGCTCAATTTGTTTAGATAATAAACAAGTTAGACATAATCCCCTTAGTATTCTACATACATACCTTCAGCATATTTAAAGGAAGCCATCATGAGTTGCTTACCTTTTTGCTTCTTTACAAAAATACCTTATCATTATGGAAGTTAACTAAGAACACTATCAGATATGACTGCCGATAAAGATACTGATGACAATGGCAAAGAAAATTTAGAAATAAGTGCTTCTAAAATACCTCATCATTATGGAGGTTGACTAAGAACGCTATCAGATATGACTGCCGATAAGAAAAATATTGATAGACAATGGCAAAGAAAATTCAGA